>BMAT01013608.1:117148-134657 GCA_019649035.1 Elysia marginata | reverse complement strand
GCTTGTCTCAATTTTTTTTTTATTCATTTAATATCCTGGAGTAAAACACCTGCCTTTATCTGAAATGATTCATTATCAATCTATAGGTCATTGTCGTTTTGTTACAGTAGAGCTTTTATTCTTAAGCTTTCCCTGCATATTTTAAAATTGAACTAAGTCATATCAATGCACAAATGTGAGAAAATTCTGTTATAGATAGGCTATTGGTTCAGACTTTTTTAGATGTGAAAACCACCTTGCGGCTTTGAGTTCGATGACAGAAACCATGTCTTTGTTGAAGAAATGAATTGATGGCAAAAGAGATGATGTGTATATTTGTTTAAGTTAGAGATAATAATCTTTTCCTGTGCCGTTCAAAAATAATTCCATGATGCAATGAATTGGTTCCATTTTTTATAATTTTACTCAAGTTGTGATAAATAATACTTGGGTAATATTAGATATATAGGCTTATTAGTCTGAATGGCTTTGTCATGTTATCTGAAGTTTCCAAACCAGGCTACTAGACAAAGGAAACTGGACTCTCTTTTGCTGGTTCTTACCTTTCGTCCATTTTTTGGTGTTACATGCATTCAAAGTTTGTAATACCTATCTAGATTACGAGTCTGTGGATATGCAGGCTGAATTTAATATTTCATGTTTCAACAACTCTGATCTTCTCGTTGTCAATTACAACAGACCTAAACAGTTTCCTTTTGTGTCTGAAGTCAATTATAAGTTCCATAACGAAGGTCTATTGTCCTATGTGGTAGGTCAGTATATTGCTTGAAATTAAGGAGGTAGTCAAAGAAGCTGATAGCATTTCAGAAAACAGTTACTGTTCAGTGTTGCAAGTTAAACTATATTTAAAAACAGGTTCTATTCATGTTTGAGGTCTTTGGTGATTGTTTACTTTGTTGACATGGTAATGGCCATGTTTGCATGTATAAGCCATAAGGATGTTTCTAATCAATGTATTCATTTTTTAGGTCTTTGGTGATTTTATAATTTGTTGACATGACAATGGCCACATTTGCATATATGTATAACGAGGCTTCTATTCAATGTTGACAATGACTTTGGTAAATTCTCTGTGCAGGAAAATAAATATACATGTACCCTGTTCTTCAAGAGGTTTACCACTGAAAGTGAGTTTAAAATAATTTCATGATTCTTCGTCTAAAATAAGCTTGGTTTTTCATCTACAGGTTCGGAAGATTGCACCTGAATACTATGATAACCTACCATGCCATGACTCATGGGTCAAAGTTATGTGGGACTTTATATTTAACCCTGAGATCGGACCTTACTCAAGAGTGAAACGCTTGAGACCGGATGCGACAGAAGAACAAACATCTCTAGACCAGTCTGAGGTGAATGGGGTAATTAATGGTAATGGTGTCCACATGGGAAATGGATCAGCCCAAAATGGAGTACTTAATGGATCAGCAGGCAAATAGAGTGACCTGTTCTTACTTGGGTACTTTTTAACTTTAACGCTAGTAAGTTCTTTTGAAAAAAGAGAATTACATGCGACTACTCCATTTTATTGACCTATCTACCGCATCAACAAAGCTTAAGTTGTAAAACTAAACTGGAAAATTTATTAACTAAAGTGTCGTCTAATATGTCCTACTGTGATGTGTTACTTCTCAGTATTTCCTCTTCAATCTCACCTAGAAGAAATCTACGATTGTATTCATAAAAATATTCATATTGGTTAGCATAATTAGGTTAGAATGTAAGTTTGTGTGTTGTGAAGATTTTATTTACTTTTTGAAATGTGTCCAACTGAAAAACTCACATTTGCCTGCATTCCGTTAAATCAAGTTAAAAGTCTAAAATCTACTGAATTATGTTTACATCTAGACCCACAAATATCCAATACAGGATACATTTTTTTTTATAAAGATTGAAGAGCTGGTAATACATTTGTTGCTTATTGTATCTTTTCTTTTTGAATGTCTTCAAAAAGCATGCGTTTGAGTGAGTTCAGAGATCAAAATATTTATTGTCCATTTAGTTAAGTCAGCTGCAAGAGATGGTTGATATTTTAGCAGGGTATATTATATTAAATCAATCATCTAGTTTGTAGACTGCCTTGATTAAAATAAGAATTTATTGGTTTTGTTGTTTGGAAAACATGCTAATGATCTCATTAACATTACCAATTAAATCAATAAATGCAAACGACAAAGATTATCACTTATTGCTATTTCAATAATTATTTGAAACCACGTTGTTTCTTTTCATGCATTAATTAGCATAAAAAATTTTTCATGGTGCTCACAATATGACCAAATGTCATTTTTTTTTTACCTTTATATTTTTTTTTATGTTTCGTTTTGAAAGTTAGAAATTGAAATATTTTGGCCTTGTGAGAGTTCAGAAAGTAACGTGCATTCACTAAAAAACATCATCTTGGAATTAAACAGAAAAGAAAACATTTATTTTCACTTTTACATTATACTTTAATTAGTTAAAATTCAAATTATAATACCATTTTGCTGATTGATTCTTCCTGCCATTCATTTTCAAAAGATATGGCGCCAAAATGTATTCACATTTGTCAATATTATTCAGTCTTATGTTTCATTTGATTAATTTTTTTTTTTGATAATAGGAGAAAATTTTGAAGCAGGTTTTACCTTGTAAATTTCCACCCGTCTTCCCCTTCAATTCATTGACTAAGTTTTAAATTGAGCTTTAGAATTGGGAGGTGAGCTATACTGTTTGTTTCTAAAGGCAGTGCCCTAATATTACAGACAGTAGTTAAATTCTTCCTAGTTTAGTTAAGCAATGAAATAGTCGATTTCATACAATAACGATCCAATTTAAAAATTAACATCCTCCACTATTTTTATGATTCGAAAATTATTTAAATGAAAACAATATTCAGTCAATATTTAAGTTAAGGTTTTTAGATCCTTAAATTTTTAGATGTTTTAAGAGTTTGCTCTGTTAGTTGAATTAGAGGACAGGCCTAATTTAACTAAAGACCTACAAACATTTTATTAGTAAATAAAATCTTGATACCTCTCAAATTTGTTTAACGCTTTTGATGGACCTGAATATGAATAATAAATAAGAGTAGTAAATTCCAAAACTCAATTTGCACTTTTGTTAAAATTAGAGTTAGTGCCTTTACTTATTCTTGATATGGAGGTAAACACGGATAAAGTGAATTTTCAACACAAAGTAAGGCAGATATAATAATTATGTCTTATAGTATCATGTGTTTTTTTTTACAAAGACTAAGAGGAAGAAATGAGAAATTTTCCTTGACTTTCTCTCAAACTTGAAGAAAAACCCAGATGTATTCTGAGTTTTGAATTTTCAATTTTGCTTTTTATAGGAATTGGCTGGTATCAAAGTTTATTCATTTTCTCTATTTTTTTTTGTTTCAAAAGCAACAAGAAAAAGGATATATATATACTGAACAAGTTGATTATTTTTGTTGTCCTTCACCACACAAACAGCAAATGGTCTGGAAAATCTTTTCAGTTCAGAAATCCAATGACCAATATCACTCATGGCAAAACTTTTTCTTTTATCTTTTCTTTTCCACAAACAAGATTAAAATAAAACTGGTGGGTGATTGAGGTAGCATTCTTTTTCGTACAAATTTTGAACTTGTATGTTATTCACTTGTGGAGCTATTTGCGCCCCTGTTTGAAAATCTACATGACCTGCAGTATTATGTCCTATTTTTATATATGTCTTCAATCATATTCTATGTATTTAGAAATTAAAAGAAAATGTTTTATTGTTGCATGAATGAAAAAAGAGAAGGTTATATTGAAAACCATGATGTTTCAAGGTCTGTAAAGTTGACTTATGTACTTTTTAAAGTTGCCGAATCTAATACCTATGATGGTTAATAGCAAGCCCAGCAATCATCCATTCAGTATATGAAGAATTCCTTCCTAAGGTTCATTATGAAGTGTTCGGCTTCATGAGCTACTTTTTATATATAAGTTATCTTCAGACCTCACCTCTTGGAGGTTTATTCAACATGACTACAGAAACTTTTACATTAGACATCTTAGAAGTCATGCAGCATCGGAAAACACATGTTGCTATGATTGACGGAAATGACAAATTGTGTACGTGATAACTGTACATAGTCATACTACTTTTATAGTTTCAATCTGCTGCTTTAGCTAAAATAAACACTTGCACAAAAGAATTGATTTTGTAAGCTGCCTTTTTTTAATAATCCATACTCATTGAAACTTATTGTTTCCTCATGTTTTTTAACATGCTTTAGATTTTCCTCTTGTTTTCAAGCATATTACTTAGATATTTTTTCTTGCTTTAGTTTTTCAACATTGACTTAACAACAAAAACAAAACAACTTCTCACTTTTTCAAAGGTTTGTGCCTTTTCTTTTTCTTTTTTGTTTAAATTTTCCGTGTTCAAGTTCAGTCTTGTCACATTTTATTGTTGAGTTTGTTTTTTTTTTAAATCAGTCGTAATTTGACTTTGCACCCTAATTCTCATCACCCTGGTTATGTTTGTTCTCCTTTTTTAGTGTCAGGAATTTTTCAGATACTGAAACTATTCATTTGGTCTTTGACACTGAGTTTTTTTGTCTGAAATTTTTTGTTTTATGAAAATGACAAATAACTTTTACACATAATACTATGAGCTTGTGTTCTCAGCAATATATTTTTTTTTGCAACTTGTCTTTTTCCTTTAAAAAAAAAAAATTCAGTTCTTGCCAGTCAATGTTACATTTAAAGAAATCAATGATTGCATAAAATGAATTCATCTGAATCCTTTGAACCTAAATCAAAACTTAAAAGCTAAATGTTCTTATCTTACCTGTGTTTATTTTTCTTAGTATGATAGAATCAGTCAGTGTTTTTTCTTTATATCTCAATCTCGAGAAAATTACAGTAATTTGTGATATTTTCTTTATTGACTTATTGTATACGACTTTTTTTTATACAAGTATTTTTTTTTTAAATTTAGGTATCTAAATAACTTATTTAGTTTTTTTTATCACTATAAATCAGGAAGTTTAGTTTGGTTGTGACTTTATTTTGTACTTTTTTTATCACTATAAATCAAGAAGTTTAGTTTGGTTGTGACTTTATTTTTGTACTCGGCGTCTTTTGCTGCCTTGGTTAGAACAAACCAATATTCTGTCCAGGCCTCTGCTGTAGTAAGTTTTGGTCTTGCTTCTCTTGCCTTTGTGCAATTGTTTAAAGGTATGAAGTGTTGCATATGATTGTGTTAGTTGTATTTTTTTTCCATTTTTAGAGGTTTAGAAAAGTGAAGTTTTTTCATAATATGTAAATTGCTCCATCCACGTTTTTTTAAACTGTTTGTGAGGCAGATGAAAACTTTTTCTGTTCTCTTTAAAAATGTTATTGAATATGCATGTATGTACCTTTTATGACATGTATTTTTTAATGTGACTGTGAGAAAGACATGAAGGGTAAATTGTTTAAAACTTTTGGTCAAGTGTCTCTTGGATGTATGCAATGCAACAAGACCCCTGATTGTTATACATAATAATATCAGGGGGAAAAGGAAAAATATTTTTATTGTGAGAGGCTGTAATATTGTATTATTGTGCCATTGCTTAAGATTTCAATTTTTATCCTTGACTGTAGGAGGGAAATGTTTGTAAATGTGTCGTTTAGTTCCTTTTGGTTTACAGTTGCTCATGTAAATGGCTATTGTTTCTAAAAAAAAGTTTAGGACAAGATATTATTTAAAAGTTGTGGCTCTAATCTTTTTAAAAGAAGAGGTGAAATTTTGTTCCGTCGTTCCAAGTTACTATGTTGTATAAATAATGGGTGTAAGGCAATGTCCTCTCTGTTTCAACAACCATATTATATAGTCTCATGAATCCCTTGAAACCATGGCATTGTTTGAATTTGGCAATAGTGACAGTGCTTTCACCACATGTTCTGTGAACTTTGTAAAACTTCACGTCATTTGACCTTTGCTTTAGCTGGACAGGCCATCAAGAAACCAAAGTTGACTTAACACTTGTTGAAAGTCTAGTTGTTTTGCCAAAATCAAATGTAAAAAAGACGAAGTAAGAGGCTCTCCCCATAACTCAGTGGTGTTTCATCTCAAAGTTCTTGACCACTGTGTCGTTGTTTGGTTAGTTGGTTGGCATTCTTAAGTCATGGATGACATTTTTTGGCGTTACTGTAGAGTGATGCAAGTATATAACGATCTTTTAAGGTCTTTTTAGTAAATTGTTTCCCTATGTATCACCGTCTAAATTAATGCCCATCAACCAAGTTGTTTTTTGTCTAGAACCAGTGAGTAAATAATCTTTCAAAAAATTGAAATGCAATGCATTCAGGTTAGAGCAGACAAAACGTACATTCAAGTTTTTCTTTGTACATGTACTTCTCTCTAGACCTTGCCATCAATAAGCTGTTTTGGGAGTACATGCTTTGAAAAGTCTTGGCAGAAATTTTTAACCTGAAAAGACGGGCAAAGAGAAGTAAAGGTCATCTGATATGGAAACTTGAATCTCAAAGTCAAGAATAGTTATCTTGATGCAATGAATGTTTGTTGTTAAGTTATTTCTGTGTTCTAGTCGTATATTTTGGTATTGTCGTGTATATGAAAATTAGAATATTTATTTAATTTTTTATAAAAAGCTTTTAGGTCTCTGTAGTAGTTGAAAAGTTAAATAGATACCTGTGTAGCCTAAAATTTATGTAACAAATTTTTTTTTCTGTAAATGTTTTTGGGCGGTTATCACTAAAATTGCTGATTTACTCTGTAATTTGTACAATTGTGCAATCAGCATTTTTAAAGTAATTGTTTGTTTTTCTTTACATATGAGGTCTGTTAACTTTTGTTTGTAGGCATATCATAAAGGTTAACATTGGAAAGAAAGATAAAATTAATAGTTTGGTTTTTAATATATTTATAAGTTAAATGTACATACATTTATTTTAGAAAGCATAGAAAAGAGCAGATAAAATGGACCTTATACACCAACCCCAAAACATGATCTTTATTCAATGATTCAACTCCTTGTACTGTTTTTCTGATTCTATTGTTAAAATGTACTGAACTATAAAAACTGTACTGAAATATACATAAATGTTGTTGATTTATAGTTGTAAAATGATACAGGATATGTCTCTGTCTGTGACTACTGAAAAATTGTTGTATTTCAAGCTTTATCTCTTTATTCTTCACTTTTTTTCCTCACACTGTTGTGAAAAACATTTTATTGGCTTTTTGTCCTAGTAAAAAATGTGTGTTTTTTCACAGCTATAGACTTCATCTGCGGTAACCATATACTACTTGTTAGTAAAATAATTAATATGTGTTAAACTATTTCACATGGCTAGTTGATGGAAAACTTTCTTCATTAAAGTCTATTCCATGATTTAGCTGTCGAAAGGTCTTTTCTTAAACCTTTCTTCATCACTATGAACAGAATGCCTGAACACTTTTGGACCAGCCATCATAATGACTTAGGTGTGTCAAAAGTTACAAGGTCGATTAGATTATTTTTTTCTCTCCTTAAAGTTAAACATAAGTCTCTACAGCCCAGTGATAGTTATAGACCAGTCTATTAGAAACAAATAAATTATTTATTATGCTTCATTAACCATTAAACTAGTTGCTTAAAATGACACTGTAAGCATAGATGAATTTTTCGTTTCTCATGCAAGTACAATGATTGAATGTATTCTCTGTACAAAATTGTTGTTAAAGCAATGTGCTCAATTAAAATTGGCTTTAGCTGTTGTTTATTGCTGATGTCAGATTTACATTTTGCATGTTTGAGTTGATGATACAAAATACTCAAGAGCTATTTCTTATTTAATGTCTCTTATTGAATACAGTACAATCAATTTGTTTGAAAACCTCAAGTCATAAAATGTAAGGCAAAGCAGTGTTTGATAGATTTCAGTTTTAATTTTCAGTTGAAATGATACAATAGTGTCAACAGGATGGGAACAGATGGTGTGGCATCAAAGAAAGAATTGCTTTGTGTGACCAAACATTGCAGGTATATTTAAAGAATCAAATTTATGCTTTTTCAATTTGTAGACAAAAACAATACTTTACTTTAAGCTTTCTTGAAATTTGGAGTTTAAAGGTTGCATATTGGTTACCTGAACAGAAGAAGATAATCATTACTAAATAACTAAAATATCAAACATGTACATAAATTGAGAGCATTACCATTTGTTGATTTTGTGTTATGTTGTTTTAGATTTGATAGAAAAGTGTAGAAGTATCATATTTTTTATGCATTGTATTAGAAACCAGGGGAGCTGCAATGCATTAAGAATCCCTGGCAACCAGAGATGTTAAAAAATTTGATAGCTATTTTAAGGCATTAAAAGTTGAGCAATGCAACTAATAATACCAGTAGATTTAATATAATGATGCTTGCTTTGTCCTTTTCAAGGTTTAACTTTGCATTTCATTCAAAAAGATATTATTATATGAGTGTATGATGAGTAAATGAGCTATTTTCTTTTTCTTGATTCAATTTAGTGAAATATAAGTTCCTTGAAAGGTTATCAGATTGATGTTTAGTGTTTTTTTTAAATAGTCTGCTAAAAGAACAAAGACTCATTGGTTCATTGTTAAAAGATAAAAAAAAATTTTTTTATTAACCTCATTTCTTCATGAGAAGCTCTGAGTTACATTGAAGTGGAGAATCCGTGGGTTATTTTTTTTTGTTTGTTTTTTACATTTCATCCTCCTCGTCTCTCTCTCTCTCTCTCTCTCTCTCTCTCTCTCTTTCTCTTAACCCATTTCATCTCTCTCTCCCTCTCTTTCTCCTCACTCATCTTATCTCATCTCTCTCTGTGTCTCTCTTTCTCATCACCCATCTTATCTCATCTCTCTTTCTCTTTCTCCTCACCATCTCATTTCTCTCGGTTACACTCTCTATCTATCCCCACTTCTTTCTCTCTTCCCCTTCCTCTGTCTAAATATATTTATCTATATGATACTTACTCACATTTCACATTGTGGTTCCAAAGACTTTCACCATAAGTACTGAAAAATGCCTCAAATGAATTGTAGCCAAACTTCTATAAACAACGATGTGAAAATCACCTTTTTCCCCCTTTTTGTGAAAATTTAAATCGATGAAATAATATTGTAGTGCAAGCTTTGCATTATGTATTAAACAAATATTGTTTTGAGTGATATGTCAAATATTTTGTATATTACAATAAAGGTTCAGATAGAATTGTTTATTATTTTGACATTTTGCCATCACTACTTAAACTCATTTTTTGTGTGTGTGGAAGAGCTATTTCTTAGAAAATGCATGCTTGTACTAGCTGTAGATACTTCTCCTACAATCAGTGTTAAAAAAAAAAAACCCTCTTTGTTTTGATTACTGTGCTTGGGTTTTATTTTAAATATAAAAATACTAAATTGGGGAATATAGACTTGTATACATTACATTTTTACACTGACCCATGTCAGTCTCTAGTTTCAAGCATCTCAATGCACTCTCCAACAAAGGTTGTTTCCATATTGACTACATAATTGTTGTAACTCAACATGGTGGCCTGAAAGGTGATAAAAGCTCATACCTAAGCTACAGTCTGCTTTTATTGGGATGTTTTTTGTTTATGTTTTGGTGAGAAACGTTATATAGGTATTAGACAATAAAAAAATATATATATATTTATATATAGGACTGGTTGTATGGAGACCTTGTTTGACCTGCCTTGCTTGGAGTGAGACAAGCACCCATTGTAATTATGATTGTTATTGTTCACTCACTGTGTAGGCTAAGTAAGTGCATAGGCTGCTTAGCCCTGTGTTGTAGTTTAGGTTAAATTTTGTTTTATTTTGTTTTCAGCACCCATGAAATTTGAAAATCAGAAACTTTTGAAAATAAAAAGGCGGGTTGACTTGACCATTCTTAGTTATACATACCGGTAATAATTACTCTCAGTGCGTGCAAGGTTAGATTATATTTTGTAAATCTTGTGAGCTTTTAGTGACTTAAATTTTGAAATTCTAGAGTTTGGTCATAAAATGTATGCAGGGTTCCTACAAAAGTTATAAAAACTATCTTATTTATATGAGCCTGTATGCATGTTGCGATAGACAGCTTCATTGTGTGCGTGTGCTTCAAGAGCTCAGGGTCTAGAGGCTTAACTAAAATAGATAATACTCTTCATACAGGATATTTATTGTTACCAGTTGCTCTTTGGCTTACTATGATATGCTCCCTTACACAGGTTGTTTTTTTTTTTTTGCATATTACGCTTGTGTATTATGGTTTTGGTTGTTTGGTTGTTGAGTGTAGACATACAGCTGCACTGACTCATGACTTGGTTTTTTTAAGAGTCCATGTACATATCATATAAAATTACTGACATCTTTAGGCATCACGATGGATGCTGCAACATACACAAGAATAAAGTACACGTAGGTTAATAAATACTCAGAAACCCTAGATCTTAAGCTGTATTTTTTTTTTTTTTTAGTGCATTGGGTCCTAGTTCTGGATAGGAATGTTACAGTGCATGGCATCTTGATCCTAGTCAAACTTTTATTCATATTATTATTCTTTTTCTCTTATGTGATATGAACAAAGTATATCATTTACTTTTTTATATTTATTTATGAATGTACTCATCACCTTTGTAAGCCTTATGTTCAACTGTATGAAAAAAAAAATATGAGATAAGTGTGCTTGGTAAGATGTACAAAATTTTGTTAAAACTTTTAACCGGTTACTATGGCCAAAGAAACAACTGTCAACTCAAAGTTGGGGCAAGATATACCCCCTTCACTTAAAGTGTTCATTGTGTTAAAAGTGTACATCTTGTATCCAAGTATATGTATGGAAAAGAGAAATTGCTGCTCAAAAGATATTAAACATTTCAGAGCTATTTGTATTCAAAAGAAGAAGAATAAAAACGACTTTTTGTTGTAAAAATTTAAATGCTTTGATATTAAGACAGCTTCCACTGCTGTGTATGTTGCAGTGTGTATATTGTTGATACTTGTAAAATTATTGCATGATTTAGACGTTGCATGCTCTTATGGTCAGTCAAGTAAAGTCCAAACAAAGGTTTCTCAACATTTGCCTCTGTTGATTGATTTGTTTTCTTGGTCTGCTGTGTTGTTTACTCTTACGAATGCCATAAACTAAAAGAGCAAGGTATTTCCCCCCACACACACACACACACTAAAAAAAAGTGCATGATGAATCTTCACAGCTTGGCCTGCTTCTTCTTTTAACTTTGCAGTTATCATATGGATCTTTTCAAATGAAAAACTCTTTAGAGAATTTAAGGGGGTATTGTGTTTAGCATTTTAATTTATATATTTTATAAAAACTAAAGGTTTTTTTCTGAATGACATTTGTTTTAAAAACGACAACGAATCGATAGGAGCCTATACTTTCTGTCTTTGTAATCAAGGTAGGGCCTACTATTCAAACTCGTGGAGGAAAAAAACCAACAAAAATAGTAAAAGTAGTAGACTCTCTTCAGTCAGTCAACAATTTCAATAATGCGCTGGGCGTTCAGCAGATGAAATCAACCGTATCCTGTACAGAAGGCCCAATCTTTCAAAATTTTTAATCAATTTTTCCCCTGATGTCATCGTGAGGCAGATTACGAGATTTCGACTCTTCAAATACTCTAATCACACCGCCATACAAAAGGCCGCATTTTGAAGTTTCCACTCCGTCAACAAATCAACGCATAACATGATTTTGCAAGCGATAGTTACTAGGCCTACTGAAGGATGTACTTGACTAGAATGGCCGACCTAATAATCCATCCAAATCAGCCAGTTGAGGTCTCTTTAGGCTCGTTTCAACTCCCACTGTAGATAAAGTACCTGATTGTGTGTGGTTTTTTTTTTTACGATATTTCTATCCTTACTCTCAGAGATAAACCAAGGTCTTTCAAATATAGGACCGTAACCTTGTGTTGAAAGTCTTGACACCTGATAAGAAAACACAACTTGGGCCTACTTAGCAACATAGAAATCAGTCTTGAAATGTTAATAGTATTTGAGCAAGCGCTCATCAAAGATAACGAAAGCCGTCCGGGAGGTAGACCAGTTTGTAGAGTCAATGTGAACTTCAACAGTATTTGGCAATATGGATATTGCTGCAGTACTCGCTAGGTCCATTTGATTTTAAACAAGTGAATGTAGCAATAAGTTGAAACGACTCGTTCGTTTGTTAACGACGTATTTTTTCTTAGAATTTCGATCGTTCTATATTACATGCCATTATCAATCCTACGTATTATTCAAATACCAAACTCATAAAATCTAGGCCTATATGTTTTAGCCCTTATAAATGTTAAACGCCGGCTGTGTGAATAATCGGTTCAGTTACTGCATAGTGTTTCTCATCAGCAGTTTGTCCCACTCATTAAAGAGAGGTTTAATGTCATAGGCCTGCTCTATTTCTACGCTAAGGCCAGCATTTTGTTTACATTGCACTTGCAGAACGTTCGATCATTTCCAAAAACTGCCTTGGTCTAAGGTGAATCGTAACGTCACGCACGCTTAAAAAGAATTATTATAGTTTCAGGTTTTCTGGTGTCTAAAGTATAAAGTCCTTTTTAAAAAATCTTCCATAACCGATGGGTGAGCGGTGACTTAATCGGTACGGCAGTTGACCACCGTGCCGCTAGAAGTCCATGGTTCGGCCCTCAGTTTGGAGACTGTTAACCCAACATCAATAATTAATAGGCCTATTATTGAGTCGCTAGATCAATGTCAGTAGAGCTAGAGGTGGTTCCATTGAAATGTGCGGTTCCGGGGTCTATAAATAGATTTCCTTGTTTTACGTGGCTTCCACGATTCCATTTTGGTCTACTCACAGATTCGCAGAATTTTAGTAATACTAATAGGCCATTAGATCTAGTTTCAGGCTAGTTTGGGGCTAGTTGGACTCAGTATCAGTCTGTGCTTTTTCTGCTTTATAATCTGACACCCATGGAGGCTTGGGCCCTTTGGCACGCGCACAACTGAAACACACACACACACACACACACCATAGCACATCTGCGATGTCAGGATTTACATGATTGTATTCATTTTACAGCCATGATGATAAAAGCTTGCAGTCTGTCTGCCTTATCATATTTATTATCTAAAGATCACCAGGCCAGATGATTGTAAACTCGTAGACACTCTTCCTCCTTATTCCATGGACGTATACACAACAGCGCAAAATTCAAAGCTCTTCTCAATTGCCGAACATATAAAAGTTGTGTTGTTTTATCGAAACTCTTACAGCTGGGAATTTGTCCATGTATAAATTATGCTAATTATCTTGGGCCACAGCTGCCTGATGAACATTAAGTTGGTGCAAAGTTAATACTTCGCGTCCCCCGCCCTTTTACCTTTACTATTAAAATGTGTGGTTGGGTTGCTTTAAGAGTTTAAATACAGCCTGGTCCCTTGTTTTCCTTTTCCTTAAAGGATTTGGAGTCGAAGAGAAAGCCACTTGCTTACAGCTCAACCTGTCATTGTATATAATAATTATAATTGGCACAGGAAAAAAAAACAGTTTTAATTTGTCAAAATACAGAAACAATAATATGTTGTAGGATTCGATGCAGTTATTTTTTTATGACTGTGAAAAAAAATTCTCCTCAGGAAAACTTCAAAAACTGAAAGCTATCAGACAACACCCATTGCTCTTTCTAATTAATTTAAAATATTAGGAAAAAAAACGGCCTGGAACTGTATGGTTGAGATAGACTTTCAAAAATAAGAAAGCATAAATGGTGTGCAAAAATTGTACATAAAAGGTTTTTTTTTCCTTGATTTAATAACATAATAAATATGTTTAGAGTCCTCTACCGCGAAGGCAGTCTCATAACTTTACATATTTACCCCAGCAAGCCTATACACACCAGAACAAATTCAACTATTTCAGAGCATTACAATACGGCAGCCTATTAGGCGGTCAAATACTAACATTCCACCAATTTCAAGCACTGCCTTTAGCCAGTATCCATTTTACAGGTGAGTGGATTGGGGAAAGTTAGGGTAAATTGCTTTACCAAGGCAACTGCAACATGACATGGTCGGGAATAGAACCCGCGACCTCCAGATCTCAAGTCCGATGCGCTAACAGAACAATCTAACTACAGTGTCAACAAAGAATGACAGGTAACGATGTAATAACATTGTGAAAGACCAGCGAAAACACTGTCTCACAGCGAGGATTACAACATTTTCCCTCTGATTTCCTTCAGATTAGCCTAAAAATAGTCGCAAGTTTAACATCGTCAACGCCGAAGATAAGGACCCTTTTTGTAAATTGCAATGACAAGCTTAGCCTATAATCGAAAGCATTGTACATGTAATACTAATAGCAGTGTGTTGCTGTTCTTTACAAAACTCTTGGTCCAACAATATTTGCACGTATAACTAAAATGATGAGTCTAATTTTTTTTCTTGGCAGAGGCGCAGTTGTAAAACTATTGCAATGTTTTAAATAAATATGGCATGCTACACACTTTTTAATGGGGTATTTTGCATAACACACAGTGTTTACTAGTATCAAGTGTTTCCCATCCCCACTCTAATCACCCGTTGGATACTGCTGATTTTTACCTTCCAAGCTCTAGCTTAAGTAAACAAATAATGCTCCCTCCTCTCTCTCTCCTCTCTCTCTCTCTCTCTCTCTCTCTCTCTCTCTCTCTCTCTCTCTTTCTCTCTCTCTCTGTCTCCTCTCTCTTTGTCTCTGTCTCTCCCCCTCTCTATCTTTGTCTCCTCTCCCTCTTTGTCTCCTCTATCTGTCTCCTTTTCTCTCTCTTTGTCTTCTCCCTGTCTCTTCTGTCTGTCTCTCTCTCTCTATGTGTGTGTGTGTGTGTGTCTCTCTTTCTGTTCAATGATCCCAACAATGGGGATAGGGCTTCCATGACGACAGACTTTAAAAAAACCCAAACACTTGCCGTCGTAAAGCATTTAATTTTTTTTCTGACGGCTAGACCGAATCCGCAAAACATTAGCGATCTAGCAGGGAAAAGTTACAGAATTTTGCATGTAAAAGCTTCCACTGCTGATGATAATAGTAGTAGTAGTAGTAGTAGTAGTAGTAGTAGTAGTAGTAGCAGTAGTAGTAGTATTGGTAGTAGTACTAGTAGTAGTATTAGTACATGTAGTAGTAGTAGAAATAGTACTTGTAGGAGTAGTAGTAGTAGCATTAGTATTAGAAGTAGTTGTTGTTATAGGAGGAAGAGTAACGTTAATGGTAGTAATACTGTAGGAGTAGCAATAGTGGTAGTAGTAGTAGTAGTAGTAGTAGTAGTAGTAGTAGTAGTAGTAGTGGTAGTAATAGCAATTGAAGTAGTAGTAGTAGAAGTAGTAGTAGCAGTGGTAGTAATAGCAATTGTAGTAGTTGTAGTAGTAGTAGTAGTTGTTGTTGTAGTAGTAGTAGTACTCGCAGTAACGGTAGGCCTAGTGGTGCACCGTGAAGTTACTAAAAGAGAAATATTGTGATATTTCACTCATACTGCTATAAATTCAAGGATTCATCTGAATCATGGGTGAAAGAAAGAAATGTAATAACAGAATACATTTAACGATCACCAAATTGGAATTTAATAAGACAATATATTTAGAAAACGAAATGATATCCAAACATTTCCCCTCTAGGCTTCTCCAATAATAATAAAAATGAAATATGAGCAAGGCTCACAGAATGTTTTTGGATTTAAAGACAATACAATAGAAAAACAGAATGGGATTAACCGCTGCCTCTCTTGGGAATGATAATTAGATTTAGAGCGCAAAATATCGTCCCTAATAGCAAACTCCCCATTTTGCTCGCAAGCAAGAATCTTAATTTTGTGCTTTATTCCCGTTCCCTCTAGATGAATCATTAAAATTGACGTGACAATTTATAACGCGTGAAGAATAAAAACACAAAGTGAAATCTTTTTTTTTTAATCTAATAGACTGAAGAGAGGTGGGAAACGTGTAGAAAAAACTTATAGTCAATAATAAGTTCCTCTAAAAAATTAATAACAAGAAAAAATAGATAAATAAATAATTTACATAATAAAATAAATAAGAAAATAATAAAGATGTATAGGATGATCATGATTTCGTGTAAAGAGACACAGAGAATTCTTCATCGTGACACACATAACCCTGCACAGACTGCAAATTATGTGTGGTGTATGAATACTCTTAAGACACGTTTCACAGGTAATTGGTATGATATCAACCATGACGGGTACACTTCCGTCGCCTACACTCTGACTAAGAAGATCATATTAACCAACATGTTCAAAGTATAGCTATAGATCATCTATCAAACGTACACAACATCATCCTCTTGAGCAAGGAAACTTATTGGATTCATACACTTGGCACAACAAGATCAAAGAAGAGTTTTCACATCCCATCTCCATACGCTGAAATTACACAGTGTGTAATTTGAAACCCACCGTCATAATTTGTAGTCTGTCCCAAGGAATAGAGAAAAGTCTAACAACTCTTTAAATGCAAAAATCTTTGAAGAGGCGGCAATACCGTATAACGCATTACTAAAAAACGGACTCGTGATAATTTTGACATCATGCAGAAACCAACACCAACAGACGATGGAACGAAAGGAACGAAACCGTAAATTTTAAAACAGGAGAAAAAGGCGCATAACTTACCTTACAATAAAATGCCTCTTCAAATATTGGAAACCAGTTTTTCAATCTCTTGAACTCCTGATTTCCACCAAATCACAAGCTCCACAAAAGTTCCTTCTCAGTCTCTCCTTTTTTTTTTCTCACCCTCTTTCTATTTCAACACCATTTTCCCCCTTCTTCCTCTCCCATCACTCTGTCAATGGGAAATACACGTTATTTAAACGTATATAAATTAAATGTCTTTTTGGTACAAAACTATGTTGTTGTTGTTTTTTCTATATCTCTTTTCCGTCTTTTAATTTTAAAATTATTCCCCCTTATAACTAATAAGTATTTTTTTTTCTCTTTCAACAAGGAAAACTCTCCATCTATCTCTATACCCATCTATCTATTTATCTATATATTCAGTTCTGTCTATAAATCTGTCTATCTATGTAACTATCTATCTAAAATTCCAGGTGTTTTATGTTATGAAATAAAGTGCTAGACTTTTAAGAGGAACTTTTATATACAGTCGAACCTGCCAGAGGCGACCATTGGAGATCAATAACGATTGTGGTCAGGATGGACAAGTGGTCGTGATGGGCAGCCAGGCTGTAAAATGCAGCTTTCTTTTTTTTCTGGTTTTTTTTTTTTACGTCGCAAACAATTTTCCCTGCCGAGTTCCCATTTTCTCAGTTTAAGCAAATGAATTAAATAAGAGAAGTAAGTGGGTTTAAGTTTTGTTTTTCAGATACATGTATATAAATGGCAGATAGCTAAGCTCAAAACTTATATGGAGAGCACAAAGATATAAAAACAAACCAAACTGAGGTTGTGTCACAAACCCTCTCAAAATGTTGAGATATTGATCAAAGTTCATTAATTTTTTTTTTTTAAGTTTGTAGAACGGCTGTGCAATTCTATATTAAAAAGTT
>BMAT01013608.1:78381-93255 GCA_019649035.1 Elysia marginata | reverse complement strand
GCTGATCCGCCTGGTGTCTGGCATTATGGATTTAAAAACTAGTGCTAAATCACTCTGTTCGGCCCAAAGTCAGGATAATGTGACTGGGTGTGGTATATGCAGCGCTCCGTACATCAGTGTGGCAACATGTTTTCAATTGTCCCAAACGCCGTCTCTGATATAACCTTGTAGTTGAAAAAGAGACGTTAAAATTCAAATAACCAACCAATCCTATTCCTACTCTTTCTCCTTGTTCTTCTTTTTCCTGGCTTACTCATGCCTCTTCTCCTTCATTTTTGTTCTTTTCAATGTTTGTGTTCTTCTCTCCTTCCATAATTGTGTATACATGTACTCCACCTTTCTCTTGTTCTTCTTGATCCCTATTTTGGCCTTATCAATTAATGACCACATGAGAAGTTTTTTATATTATTTCCTTTTTCTTAAATTTATAACAAATCACTGTTCTTCCACTATTTTGATTATGAGTTGCCAAGGAGAACAACCTCAATCATACTAAAGGGAAAATCGTTCCTCATGTTACCTATAGCCACACAATAAAATTCCTGTTATTTTACTTTTTTAATTTTAGCAACAGGATGCAGCCTTAAACTAAAGTTGAATCATTTTTAACATTCAACCATTGAAAAATATCTTATTTACCTGCAATACTTATACTACAGCCAAGTCTATACATTTATAATACAGTAAAAACTCCTTCTGTACGCTCTATACCTTCACTGCGTTACATTCCATTTTGTTCATATTTCTAAACCGGAAGCTAATAAACGTTTTCGTTTATTTTCACCCTGGCTCAAAGTAAGCATTTCCATTTATTTTCACCCTGGCTGGAAATAAGCATTTTTGTTTATTTACATACCGGCTGCAAATAAAGACACCCATTTAAGCTTAATAGGACATATAGGAATTTAGGATGCAAGACTCCGCAGAACATACACAGTAAAGTAAAGAACAGCAAAGAGAGCTTACCCCTTCTCACTTGACCCTTAGCATTTACTGCATCTGAAACATTGCTACACAGTACACTAGAATCATGGTATATCGTGATCTATTTCCCTCTCAAGCCTGCTCTCAAAACTTTGGGCCTAGATTGGGGGTCAACTGCTTTAGATTGGACATGCTGACTTGCATGATCACATTGTTTGAATTGGCTGTGCATTATATTATAAAGAGGGCTTGTATTGTTGTAATTAATGATTTTAATATAAGATAATATACAAGCAGGGTTGACTTCTTCTTGGTTTTGCTTAGGTTGATATATTTATAACTAGATCTATTATAAATAATAAGGTGCAAGATTCAAGCCAGCATAAGATGCAAGCTTTGAACTGCTTGCATCTCATACAAGCAGATCCCATTCCCAGCTTTATTGGGCACAGGTGTACAATATCAATCAATTGCAGTCTCATCTGACCTACAAAAAGTTTAATGCTAAACAAAATGAAGATTATTCCTTTATATTGTTTAAAAAAAACTTATAATATCTAGATCTAGATTTTAGAATAGAAACTAGATCTAGTAAAATGTCTATCTTTAAAAAACGAAATTTAAATGATCTAGCCTAGAACATTCATTAAACGCATTTAAGAAGTTAAGAAGTGGAATTGTACATCAATGCGCAGAGCTGAGAATGAGTTTTAATTGACAGACCGATATGTAAACAATAGTTTCATTGTGCTCAGCCAATTTAAAGTTTTAATAATTTAAGCCTAATTTACTGAGATTTTTTAACCTGATGGGTCACCAGTTAATTCTGTTAAATGTTAAATTCATACACACTGCTAGCAGGCTAAAAACTTTTAACCAAGGAAGCTGTTACTAGTGTTACAAATGAAGGTATGGTTTGCCTTAAGGTGAGAAAAAATGGAAGTGGCCCTATAATTAAATAATAAATGCTTGATTGATGAGAAAGGTTCAGGAAAGTCTTGAAAAGTATGTCTCTCATGACCCAGGCAAATATCACTTACTAGCCTCTTATGATGGGCCTTACTTTGTGATTCTTCTGTAAATTGTTAAGGGAGTCCTTTTTATAATCTAGATTAGTGGAGTCGGAATAAATAGAAACCTGATGACGTATGCAATTTACACAGTTTTTTGGGGCACTGGACCGACTGGTTGAGTTTCACGGTCCTGGTCATTTGGCTTAAGCAAAATGTAGCCTGTAAAGTAGTTGGAAAGACACATGGATCTAGAATTAGGTGATGAATGGGCTTTGTTTGACAGAGTAACATTAATTAGATTACAAAACTGACAACCCGCTTGAGTTTTAAAACAATTTTAAACAATTTAGGAAAGAGTTGGCCTACTTTATTTTCCATTTTGGATGCTTTCCTTGCTGTATATGACTGTCATAAATTTTCTAACGCCCTTTATTTTATGGCTTAATCTTATGTTTTATAATTTGTCTTCAATTTTTAGGCTTTGAAAAACCATCAGCAATTCAACAGAGAGCAGTCAAACAGGTTGTCAAAGGCAGAGATGTGATTGCACAGTAAGTAAACATGTTAGAAATACACTATACAGCCGAATTAAATCCTATCTCAGATGCTTATAAATATAGCAAATCAAAGAATTGTGAGACATTCTTCGTACTGCAAGAACAATGTTTTTCATCATTTTATGTCTCCAAAACTTCATTTTTCTATTTAGCACAGCCACTAAAACAGTAAAAGCTAATTTTGAAAAATTCTGAATAAAAGTGCTGAAAGTGAAAATGAACAGTGTCAAATTAGAGATTATTTTTAGTACAATGTAAATTTTTTAATGTAAATGTAATATTTGTGACATTTTGTCCATGGATTTTGTTCATTTTTTTCTTTATTCAAACTTTAAGGTGTTAATCTGTAACATTGTACTTGAGAAATAGTTAAAATGTACAGTTGCTGGATCCCATCAGGCAATTTTAATCAGAAGTTGCCGTTTTTTAAATAACTATTAAAATTAAGTTTTCCTAAATTTGCCCAGCTTCCTGCATAGTATCTTATAGTCTGTCGGTCATTTCCTTGATCTGGTTAACCGAATGTACAGTGAAATCTGCTTTTCCACATTTAAACATGCTCTAACTGAAGAAATGGGAAACAAACACCTATCTCTGACATATATGATATATGCAATGAGACCACACATTTCATTACCCTAGCACTCGGTACCCATATTGCTTCCCATTGCTTTTTCATGTACTGGTGATAAAGATGATTAGAGATTACACAAAGGTCTTGTATTTCTGGACTTTGTAAACAATATATATTAATATTAATTCTTTTTTTTCACCCATTGAAGGAAAATCCCCATGTACTGTAGAAAAAAGTCAATCTTATTTACAAATAGAGAAAAACCCAACATCCACATAGGCTTATTTTTAAGTCATTATTTTTTAGTAATTTCACTTTCCCAATCATGTATAATTTCCCAGGGCACAGTCGGGTACAGGAAAGACTGCCACATTCTCCATCTCCATTTTGCAGTGCTTGGATACTCAAATTAGAGAAACCCAAGCCCTTGTTCTCTCACCAACCCGTGAGCTGGCAAATCAGATTCAAAAGGTAAAGTTGTTGATGCTTTGAGAGGCTGTCAATGAAATAGAACAATAGGATATCTCAGAGATATGCCTTATTGACGTGCGCCAGTGATGATTTTCTGTAAATGTACTGATTTCACTCCCTAAAAATTACAGTTTTAAAAGAATAGTTAGAATATATATATACATTAAAACTATTTATGGATGTAGCAATAAGGAATTTTAAGTGTTCTAACATTAAGCTTATGGCAACTCTTCCCTCCTAAATTTTTATTCTTCTATTGTTAGCAAACTTTAAATTAAAGATATATGTCAAGCCTTTCTGAACCTCTTCTCCCACACTTTTTAATTGTTTTTTTTTGGTTTGTATTGTTTCAAAGTTTTGTATTGATCGGAAGGAAGGAGCTGCAGGTTTATTGATAATTTATTCTGATTCAATTGGTTGTTATGATTAATAAGTTGTTCCAAAACCTCAGGGATTAGAAGAAGTCTTAATCAAACCAGTACCTAAACACCTTGTAAAAAATGTAGACTAGATAATAGATTGGAAGATGATGGATGATTACAATTATTGGAAGTGGTAAACTCTCATAAGCGGAAATTAATGCCTTATAAGCTATATACCAGGGTTACCACTGTGACGTCTCTGTCATACAAGTGCTGCAATTGACTATTTATACTGCACTGTAACAAAATTTGTATGAATCTATAAGATTATGCTGAAGAACCAATATAATTTGAAAGGTTTTCTTTGTGCACATGTTTCCTTTATCCTTTTCAGGTTATTTTGGCTCTGGGTGATTATATGAGTGTACAGTGCCACGCCTGTATCGGAGGAACCAGCGTAGGAGAAGACATAAGAAAACTGGATTATGGCCAGCATGTTGTTTCAGGCACCCCAGGAAGAGTATTTGGTAGGTTTGCGCCAAGAAATAATTTTACAAGGTGGATTCCATAAATGGGGACCTTGGAGGAGGTCTGAATTTCTAACTCAAATAAATGATATTTGAATAAAGAATGCTTATCCTTCTTTTACTTGAAGTTTCCGTATGCATCAACTGACCTGTTGTACCAAGAATTACAAGGTTTTTGTTCATCTTACAATTTTTTTTTACGTGTTGAATGTTGTGAACGTTAGAAAAAACGACACACACAATTTCATATTCTTTTTACAAGGCCTCCAAACAAGGGACCAAGTACTCATATTTGTATCACTTTAACTACATCCACAATTGCTTCGTAGCAAATGTTGAACTTGAAAATTTTTTTTTTAATACATAACTTTTCCTGTACAGAAAAAAAGACTAAAGAAAATGTTTCAAATAATCAACATAAGATTCATTTGCCCTATTCACAAGAAAAATAATCAACATTAGATTCATTTGCCCTATTCACTAGACAAATTTAAGGTTTAATTGTATTGGCTACCTAGTTGGTAAAAATGAACCTCTACTTGTGCTTTCAAAATCAACGTTAAACCAAAGAACAACATAAGTGTGGCCTTAATTTTTGGGGTGACCAGGGAAGTGGGAAAGTCAGTAATTGGTTTGGAAATATAAGTGAAGATCAGATTTTGGAGGAAACATATCAATAATTTGGTAGAACTAAAGAAGCACGAGTGCAATGGTCTTTTTTATATAGCTTTTTTAAAAACTTGTATATATTATGTTATTTGTTGGAACTAGAACCAAGTTTGTTTAAACAGTAGTACAAATAAACATTTCAATTTTTTTTGTTGCAAATCATTCAGATATGATCAAAAGAAGAAATCTTCGTACACGATCAATAAAAATGTTGGTGCTGGATGAAGCTGATGAAATGTTGAAAAAAGGTAAGAATCTTACTGCATGTGAATGAGAAGCAAAACAGGTTTTAACTTTTGATCTATCTTCTCTACCAATATATATAATGTCCATATCTAGTTTATTCCCCTTTTGCGTGTTTGTTTGTATTTACAAAAAAAATAAAATAAAATTTTGGTGGAATATCAAATGCAGAGCTGCCAACCAGTACTGATTTCAGTACTTTAGAGACCAGCTTGTCTAAAATATTGTTATGTTCTAAAAAAATCTTACTTAAACTCTCTTCCTTCCTCTTCTATATATTTTGATCACCATTGATTGATGACATCATCAGTACATAAATTAACTATTTGTCATTGAATGAAAGCAGAAACTTATGAATAAAAAAAAAAACCTAAATAAACCGTCAGAAATCAACAGAAACATTTTGATTTAATTTTGTATTGAGTTATTAGACCCAAAAATGTTGTTTCCTCGTTACCAGCTTGCCGCCATCTTGATGTAGTTATTATAGTAAAAATCTTTATTGTCCAGTTTAAAATAATGGCTAAAAATCAAGGATGAAGTTTTTGAAGCTGAAAAATCTGATTGGACCAAGCTGAAGTGTTTTTTTTTCTCTTATTATTGATTTTTTCTTCATTACCCCATTTTATGGTGTAAGAAGCCTTTTTTTAAACAAAAATTTGGTCAAATGGTGTCATATGATGTGATATAATTTATTAAAAAAACTTTTCACATCAAAGCTTATTCATTTGCTATCAAAAGGGTATACGGCACTTAGGACTCTCAACAGTTGCACTTGCTAAAAGCTGCTATACAGAAAGTAGACTTTCAGATTTTTATTTGACTCCTAAAATAGTTTGGAAGAGAGTTAAAGTCTAAAAATTTATTAAGATAAGAGAAAAATGTAGTCATGATGTTGTAAAAAAGTATCTCTAAGCGACCTTGTTATGAAAAGTCTATTTATAAATCTCCTTTTGAAGTTGCACCCATGGCTTAAGCAAAGAGGCAGTGATGATCAGTAAGGGGTTGAATTAAATTGTCTTGAAAGTTCACATCTTGTGTTTTTTTATTATACCTCAGGTTTCAAGGAACAGATTTATGATGTTTATAGGTATCTGCCACCAGCAACACAAGTTGTCCTCATATCTGCTACACTGCCCCATGAAATATTGGAGATGACAAGCAAGTTTATGACAGATCCAATTCGCATCCTTGTGAAACGGTTTGTTGGCATTATTCTTCTATAGTATTGAGCTGGGCATTTTTGGTATCAAAAGTGATACTTTCAGTTTTTTCTTCATCAAGCTAACATTTTTTGCCAGGAAATATATTTGAGCCAAAAGCATTTTCAAGCACCTTTTATAAAAAACTGTGTAAGCTTAGTTTTTCTGTGCTAAGGACAAAGTACTTCATATTGGTATCACTTTAACTACATCCGCAATTGCTTCACAGCAAATGTTAAACTTGAAAGAATTTTTTTTTGGTTCATAACTATTCCTGTACAGAAGAAAAAGAGGAAAGAATGAAAATCTTCCTGAACTTTTAAAAAACTGTTTTCAAAGTCTTAAATGTGTTGCTGATTTTTTTGTCGTAAGTATTGTTTAAGGAAGGGAATTACATAAATTAACATTTTCTTTCCTCTAGTGATGAGCTGACTCTGGAAGGTATCAAACAGTTCTTTGTGGCAGTGGAACGAGAAGAGTGGAAGTTTGATACTCTGTGTGACCTGTATGACACACTAACCATCACACAGGCTGTGATCTTCTGCAATACTAAGCGCAAGGTAGACTGGCTCACAGACAAGATGAGAGAAGCTAATTTCACTGTGTCTTCCATGCATGGAGACATGCCGCAGAAAGAGAGGGAAGCCATCATGAAGGAATTCAGATCGGGTGGGAGGTAGGTGTAAGAAGCGAGTAACTCAATGCAGGTTTTAATGTCTTTGATTTTATCATCTACCCTCAGTACCCACTACTATTTAGAATTTTTTTTTTAGCTGTGACAGTTGCTTTAAGCAGTATAAAGCCTTAACTATGCAGTTCTATGCTTACTTATGCTAAAAACTTAAAATATATTTAATTTATCTATTTGTTTTTGCCCATGCATGTTACATTATTTTTGAAGTCCTGATTGATTGCAAAAAGCAGTAGCTCCGTTTTAAAAAAAATAGAGATGCCATTTTTCAGTTATTTTGTGAGCCACTCCCCTGTTTTTTTAAAGCCTGAGAAACTAAATGAACTCACATATGTGGACAAGGTTGAACCCATAGACAGTGACAATTCAGTGTCCCCAAATGACACATGATTTGTATGCGAGAACATTGTGCAAGGATTTTCAGTTATTTTCAGGAAATATGAGTTGCATCCCTTAAAAAAAAATTTACAGTTCAGATAATAAATTTTGAATTACCAAAAGTTGACATATTTGACATGGCATAGTAATGGTGGAATTTGAAATATGAATTTAGTGGGAAGTAAACAAATTTATATGCAAAGTATCTGGAACTCACTGTACCTCACAAAGCTCAGGCTTAGCTTCAGTTTTTTTTTTCAACCTTGTGGTGGTAGTACCTTGTTTCTTACAACATAATTGAGCCATGTCTTGTACTGCCTGTTTTCAGTCGAGTGCTGATCACCACAGATGTCTGGTCAAGAGGAATTGATGTGCAGCAAGTGTCACTGGTCATCAACTATGACTTGCCCAACAGCAGAGAGTTGTACATTCACAGGTATGGCCTTGATCCCATTGCTGGTTAAAGCCTACAGGAGATTTACATATATGTGTTCCTTTTACTAATCAGATTGTAAATAAGACTTAATGAAATGACTCCCAGAAAATTGTCATAATCTATTTAGAGGATGCATTTTATGCATTTTTTTGAGGGGGGGGGGGGGTAGCCAATTTTATACTACTGTTCATATTTTCATCTTTCAGTCATGTATCCACATAATTCTGAAACTTGTTAAGATGCACATGATTGTATTCTTAGAGTGATTGCTGCCCTTCTGCTTACTTTTTAAAAACTTATGGGTTTTATGTTTATGTGATATGGATAATAATCCCATGTTTATGGAGAACAAAATGCAGTGTCTTTATGCTATCCCAAAAATAAATTATTCGTATATCTATTTTGCTATTTTCCTCAGAATTGGTCGTTCAGGTCGATTTGGCCGCAAAGGTGTGGCAATCAACTTTGTGAAAAATGATGATATCAGGATTCTCAGAGATATTGAGCAGTACTATGCCACACAGATTGATGAAATGCCTATGAATGGTAAGTTGATCCATGGAGCATGCCTCTTAGCACAAGTACTGCCATCACTGTTACCACCCACTCCCCTGCTTCCTTTGGTAGGATTATAAGACTTCTTTGCTCCACTCATTGTGATGATTGTCGTTTTTTTTATCAGCTGTTTTGAAACTGAAAGACTAAATGATACAGGCGTACTAATTGTTATTATATAGGGCATTATTAAGTATGTTTTAAGCCAATATGTATCCCAATTTTATTGTTAAAAATCTCTCCCAATAAAATATTAATTCTCAAGTGTTGAAATTATGTGCTATTAATGTGTGTGGGTGAGACTGCTAAACAAGGCAAAAGGATTTAAATTAAGTTGACAAAAGCAGTAGAGATATCAAGAGTTATAATGTGACAGATTAAATTAATATTAGTAATAAGGGGCTAATAAAATAAATAAAACCAGGAGCAATTTAAAAGTGTTACAACTTTTATAACTCTTAGTTACTGACTTACTGAATCAAGGTCTGCATCTGGGTCGTAAGCAGAAACTAGTTATCTGTTCTAACTGGTATGTTAAGGTTATAATCTTGCAAGTAATAATTAAATATTTTAAAGTAATAAGTAGCCTAGTTAACATTTCCGGAAAATCATTAACAAAATTAAGACAAGTGGGCTTATCTAGCATGAAATCTCACCGCACAGTCGCGAAAAAGTTCAGTATTTTTTTCAAACATCCCTGCTTTATGCACAATATCTTTGTTGGCCAAACAGAAAGAATATTCTCAAATTCTTAATTTCTTTCTATTATTAAGCAATATAAATTGACAAGAACAGTGCTTTCTACTTAATAAAAACAAATTTAGGGAAACAAATGCTCTTTTCTTGACACTTTTGGGGTGAGCTGCATTACAATTTTTTTTTCTCTACATACGCCTGATACAGTACATGTATAGGAAACATGTAAAATTAATTTGCACTAACATCTGTTAACGTGACAGGCTTGAGCGGTCAAAAAAATTCATTACCAATTCTTATAGAAAACTCTCTTAAAATTGGAAAAGAAATATTCATTTATTTTTTTGGATAGTGCCTAGGGTAAGCAGCCCAGTTAAACTATGAAGCCTTTAGTTTGAGGCTGTGAAAGGAATAGTGTAGATAAAGATAGACAAAGAATTTTTTTTCCAGGCTTTCATTTTATGCAGTTTTGAGACTGTTTAATTCTAAATCTTCTCTCTCTCTCTCATTGCAGTTGCTGATCTTATCTGAGTTGAATGGTATGTTGGCTTCAACTCTCATGGGCGGAAGAAACCAAGGGGTGCCCAGTGTTGTTTTAAAAAAGAAATAAAAATGTTAATATTCAAAAGCCATCAGTTGCTTTGAATTTTTACAGAAATTTTATGTCACTAATAGCCCAAAAAATGCCTGAACAATTTCTTAATATTTGGCGATTTAAATCTTTGCCAATATGAATATGTAGATATTTTACTATTTGGAATCTTAAAAGTTCACTTTGTAAATTGTTGTGTTCATTTATCATGGAAAAATATCACATTGCTTTTAATTACCATTTTTTAAAAAGTATGCTCATTGATCATGAATAAATATCATTTTGTTTTAATCACATTTTGTCTCTGTTTGAGTATGTATTGCAGTTGTTTATTTGACTTGATAATGGAACAACGTCTGAACTAGCTACCCTTTAACCATCTCTCATGAAACTGAGTATCCGATATGCATGTCTTAGTTGTACCAACATGGCCTGAGCCTGATTTATAAAAACAATTAAATAAACCTTTTCATACATGGTACAGTAGTATCCGGTTAAACGCACTCCAGTTAAATGCACGCTTTGGTTGAACCAACGCCAAATCGCTATGACCGATTTATTTCTATATAATCAGTATACTCTAGACGCACGTTATATCGGCTAAACACACGCTATGAAATAGGGAAAAGTTACCTTTTAAGTGGACCAGGCAACCACTAGGATGCGAGCGATAGCAAGTTAGCTCGTTTTGTGGTATAGGCCAGCATCACTCCACATAAATTCGCACCTTCTTTGTTAAAACGCAGGCCTATCTACCCACACATGTTGTGTGAAGGGTAAGACTTGGAGGCAGGAGTGTGAAGAGAGAGGGTAAAAGGTGGACAAAGACCTGTGGGGCGTTGATGAACAAATCAGATGATGCAAATTGCCAACACCTCGCCCGCTGTAATCTACTAAGTGACAGTCACAGGGGGACTGTAGGCTAGCCCTTGGCCTGTGTACTGTAGCATTGTATGATTGGCTTTCTTCTTGTCCCGATCACGCCTCCCCTCCCCCTTTTTACTACTTCTTATAAGTGCACGCATCTTCTAAACGCACGCTAATTGGGTCTCCCAAGTGCCGTGCGTTTAACCGGATACTACTGTATGTCTCACAACCAGGGTGAATTACAGTGGAATCCACTTAAAGTCAACACCTTTAAGGGAAACTCTTGCTTAAAGTAAACTCTATTTGGTAGTCCCATTTTGTATTTCTTTATATTTCTATAAAGGTTAAAGTCAACTCTTGCGTAAAGTCATCACATTTTTTTCGGTCCTGAGGTGTTGACTTTATCAGGATTCTATTGTAGTTGGAAGTTGGAAATCTTTATTTGACTTTGAGAAAATAACTTTTCAAAGTGTACTTTTCCTTCTTTTTCTCTATTTTTGAAATCAACAAAAGTTTTAATATCTTTCCACAAAAAAACTTATAATTCCCTGAAATTTTTACATTTTAATGCTCAGCTAAATGCATTTTCGCAACAAGCAATGTCCTAGCATGTTAAATATGGGACATCAAACTTGTTCAACCTGATCGCTAGACATGTTCAGCATCATCCAAACAAAAAGCTTTAAATGATATCTAGCATTGCCTAGCTGTAAATCTGGCTCTAGGCGAATGAAACTGCTTGGATTTTCTCCATCAAGTAAAAATAAGGCAACGAAAGCATCACCATGACTGTACACTTTATAATATGTTACTTACTAAACTGCATACAGTGGCAGTCGCAAAAAGAACTTAAGTCTTTCGCAATACGAAAGAAATAGGTAGTTTCTGACAACAATACAATCATTTTCTCAAATGTTTTCTCTGAGTTTAACTTCCTTAAAGGGCAGTATTCTATGTTTTGTGCAAGTTCCTAGAGAAAAACGGCTTGTTTTGTAGATAATGTTCTCAGAATAGTTTTGGAGATCTTCAGTTCCATATTGGAGCTCCTTGTATCTGCGTCCTCGCTACCGGTTTATCCTTGAACGATAACTTGCATTTCTTTGACAGTGACTTAAAGTCAATCAAATACCCATATTGCATTTGATGCTCTATATACGGCTGCTTGGTTTGCCATGCTGATAAAAGGCTTGACCTGATAAGGTTAAAATTCTTCCTGCAGTTTCCAATGCATGCACTATAGCATTATGTAGCAAGTAGCTCTGAATGGGGCCTTAAAATGATTTGAAAATAAATATTATGAATAGAAAACTTCTTTAGACCCTAA
The DNA here is from genome assembly GCA_019649035.1 of Elysia marginata. Taxonomy (NCBI): domain Eukaryota; kingdom Metazoa; phylum Mollusca; class Gastropoda; family Plakobranchidae; genus Elysia; species Elysia marginata. The sequence continues at coordinate 81,174 of BMAT01013608.1, read as the reverse complement.
GCTTTTGTCACAACATTTGACAGGATTACTGCCACGATACTGTAGAATTTTCGTTTGTCCGCTACATCCATCTAACCAAAGAGGTTCAGTTTCAATTTTCATCACACTCTTGATATGCATTGTAGATAACATTTCAAATTTAGGACGCCCCACGCATGTTTTCAGTCTCAGGCCAAGTAAAACAGTGGCGGCTTCTATCACCAAGATCTTGAAACATGAAGCTATTACATGTATTGGAAAGCCTCCCCGTATTTTAAAGCTAGGCATTTTCCTGAGATATGGATAAACATATCACTTGTTTAAAATAAATTTTGGTGCAGAGGTCATTTTCTTTTGTCTAAGTTTCTTCTTTTTCCAGGTTTTTTAATGTCTACTGTTTTTGTTTCTTGAACATGTTTATAAAAGTGTATTTGAAGAGCTTCTTAACAACTTCTTCACCTTGTGTCCCTTAGACATTGCGAGCATTGCCATCATCTCTTAATCTTTTCTTGTAGGGGAAAACCGTAGGGGTATTTTCCTTGGTTGCCCTGAGATCTGGATGTATAACTACATGTAAATGTATAACATTGATGCACCCGCACAAGGAAAATGGGATTCAACTCTTGAAACTTATCAATATGGTCCGATATTTCTTCACATCGAGCTGGTTTACATTGTCAGAAACTCTGCCATAAAGCTTTTTTTACCTTTTTAGACTCCTGACGAAGACATTTTGATGATTGCACTACAAGTAGTTTGTTCCGATATACCAAGTGTATTTCTAAATTTTTAGTAGATGTTTCTTACAAGAAACTTTTCGTTGTCTAAGGTCCACAAGCAAGTTCTTGATAAATGACTTAAATTTTGACATGCCTTTTTTCACACATCAATTTACAACACGGAAACACCCTGGATTCTTACCTGAGTTATAGTCAATATAGGCAATTGCATTACATGTATTAAATGTCTTTACTATTCACAACATTAGCAGATTTGATAGATTTTTTTGTGTGTGAAGCTAAGTAGATTCTTCCATCCTCGTAAATCTCCCAACTCTGTGAAACTTTCAAAATGTATAATATATAAGGAATATTGTTCTTAAGCTACTTCGTGACCCACCTTTTCTATATAAAGCCACACTAATAAGTCACCAGGTAGTAGCGTATCGTTACTTACATTTGTAAAAATGTCGCTAATTTGCAAAATTGCAGATACCCTAGTTGGCGAATATGCTATAACTAGGAAACTAATAATCAAATCAACAAGCTGATTGGAGACTACTTAGATTATGATACATGTATAAATTTGTATTCACATGGTGGTGTTAACTCTATTTTGCCAATTATATCATCTACTCTAAAACGTTTTATTACAGTTAAAATCGGTCATAAAGAGAAGGAAAATCGAAGTTGTAATTACTCTTTTATTAATGAGCTTATACAGATGGTGCAAATTTACAATAATTCAAGTTACATGTATATCATTAAAAGTTTGTAGTTAAATGTATTTATACATGTTGTTGAAATTGAGTTAAAATAAAGAAAAAAAATAGTCTTCATATTGAGGATTGCTATTTTCTAGAATAAAGGTATTATTTGGGCCCAATTGTAGGACAACATTCAGTCTTTATCTTAGTTCACCACTAACGGCAACACTAGTACACTACATGTAACAATTTGATGATAAAAAAATTTTTTTTTTAAAAGTTTTAAAGGTTGGAATAAAAAAGTAAAATTTGTGATAATTTCAAATGAAACCTGACATGTTGAGTTTACTGTGAATTGAAGGGCAAGAATGCGGCAAAGTAACACCATTTTCAGAGACGGTGAAAGTAAAACAACAAGATTAGTTAAAAAGCTAAAATAGGCTTAACGTTTGTTCTTTTGTCTTCTGAGCCAATAGAGTTTCAACACTGGTAAAACAGCTAAATGTTCGTAAATAACATCAAAATTGAAGTCTTGTGTGTTTTGACAGCTTTTCCATTTCCTTTTTAAGAATTTTTTTGCTAGTTAATGTCTCAATAACAGAAACCCGTTAGAAAACCTGAACTATTTTCAGGCCTCAAATATTGTTTCAACTATTTGTCAATAAACTACACCCAGAAACTATGTCCAGTTGGCTCTCTGACAAGTGTTGCAGCCGTGTTGGTTTTTCCTTATTTTGCCACAAGCCAAATAGCCAACCCTATCTGCATTGTTTTTGTGGGTTGAACAACCTTATCCTCCCTTTTGATCACACCTGTTTGTTTTCCATTTCTGTGTTTGACTTATTAAATAGAGGAAGAAATGCATGTAAAGATGAAAAGTCAATTCAAAGAATTTCTACTCTTCCAAAGAGATTCACACCAATTCCATACATATACAATTATGTCCGGATATTTTGACCTCCAGGGACCAAAGTCTAATTTTGAAATATACAAAAATCACATTATTTTTAGTGAAGATTAGAAAATAAACAATAAAACAGGTACTCTGAATTCAAATTAAACAAGAGTGTTGTTCAGTGTATCCTAAATTGTCCTTAAAAAATTAGGTTAAAAAATATGGACTTGACTATACATGTATCTCTTTTTTAAGAATTCACACAAAACATAATTATGTTTGTGGTACATGTACACCCATTTTAATTCTCTCTTTCTTGTTACATAAAATAAAATGAGTTTACAAAGCAATAGGCCTTCTTTCAGTTTCATACATGTAGTTGATTTTCCAATTCATATTATTTACAGGTGGACAGTGTAATGTAAAAATTTATTAAATGTAACTTTTTTAATTACGAGGTCCGTTTCATAAATAAGTTTCCCACCTCCATAAA
>BMAT01013603.1:379678-392875 GCA_019649035.1 Elysia marginata | reverse complement strand
CTGTAAAATAACTTTCAAGAAAAACCATCTAGCATAATTTTACCGCAATTCGAGGAGCACTCAGGCCCATGTAATCTTTCTTCGAATCAATGCAATACGATATATATACCATTCTAACTAGGCAGTGGTTGTGTCCACTGTTGCAATATCCACGCACTACACTGAAGCAAGACCAATGTCTGTTGAGGTCTTTAATTAGCAGCGACATGGCATGGACGCGAGAATCGTGTATTAAATAAGTAAAACTTGGAATAAGAAGTCAGTAAAAAAAATACATGATTGAATTTCTCAGTTGGGTAGATATTTACAAACAATAAAACGGTTCGAAAGGACCCTTGACCGCACCCCAATATCTTAGCGTCGTAGACTCGTACAAACACAGACCAATCCAAACCCCTACATGCAATGCTATTACAGTGTTTACATGTACACAACAGTTCAACTATGAGAGGCGCTGATGCCTAGGTTTTCATGGAAGTAAGTCGCCATCCATGTCACCTTCGCGAATTCGTTCGGGTTAGGAAAGAAGGAGAGATAAATAGCTGAAGGTTTTCGTTTTTTTCCTTGGTTATGTTCATTTCCGTGGTTATTGGCCCTGCCTTGATGATAGTTCATATCATATTATGTTTATCGCCCCAACCTAGCGAAAACAACAACTACAATTACAAACATAAAAAGAGGTATGTTTTTTTCCGAGAGGTGAGTTCTCTCCACTGTTGTCTAACTAGGGCAGTGGGCCTCATGCTGTCTACATGACCTTTATAATTAGATCACGAATTGAACAAAGAGTTAAATGAACCCTTTTAGAAACCAAACGCGCTTTTCTCTGTTAATACCGGTATTAAAAAAACGTTTAGATCAAAAAACAATTTTCATTAGGCAATGTTATCCGGTGCTTGGTGGGCTCTCTCAAAGAAGAACTGACAGTTTTAAAAAATCGGTGCAAATTTTCCCCGTTTTTTTTTGTTTTCACTTGTAGCCACAGGCAAAGTCACCCCAGTTTACGGTACATTAATAATTTTGAAAACGTTTTGTTAATCCTAAAAGGCGTTTCACATTCCTTTTTCAAACAAATTCAATTTTCCAATAGATCAGGTAGACCCAGTCTTTTAAAATAATTATAGATCTGAATGGTACAAAAATTCTTTTTTACCATCTGCCTTGAAAATGTTCTAGTCCACATGGAAATTGATAGGCCTACATGTAAGTGAACTTCTTTCTTTTATTTTTTTTTTTGTTTGCTTTATATAGTAATACGAGTTCATGCATATGTATGCATGCACAAGTACTGTAATTGCAGCGGGTTTTTTCTTTATGTTATTGCTTTTGTTTGTCTCACTCACTTAGGCCTATATGTATTGATGCTGTTACCAAAAAGAACCTGAAGAGAACAATAAAGTATTATTGAATCTAGAATCGTGAATCTTGAATACTGTCCTAATAGATAATCCAAGTTGCAAATGCCAATGTATAGGTCCTACATGTATCTATTTTAAAATCACGAATGATAAATTTATTGCATTATAACCTTTTTATAATTAGATTTATAGATCTATAATTATGTCTTCTCTAGTGTGGCGTCGTGGTAGACACTCGCCATTTGGACTACGAGGTCTAATGCAATGGTCGAGCTCTGCGTTCGGCAGGTTGAAGTTTAATCCTTGAGAATAGCTAAATTTAATGCATTCACATACTGGTACGTTTCTTCGCCGCAGACGTAAAATTGAGTTGGCCTACATGTATGAGCAGTCAAAGACCAGTAATGCTAGACTAAAGCTTTAAGTTAATAGCTGCTGCCCTGTGAGTTCCGAAGGTCAATGCCTGACGAGGAACACTATATAAAAAGGCTCCTTAGTTCTCTAACATTTTTTCACATGTACATTGTACGCGTTCGACAGTGGAACGTGATTAGATCCAGAGCGGGTTTATTTTTTTTTTGTTGTTGTTGTTCTAGGGGAAAAATCAGTACGGCTTTGCCCCCATTTCCCTGTGGTAATAATTAGGCCTGCGACCTTCTATTTTGCCCGCCGTGCTTACGAGAAGGTCCCTTTCTTTATTATACTTAAAGTCTATAATTTCTCTAAAGCTCGCCAAATTTCTCCTGCTGTAGGCCTATACATGTTCGAGCCCTTTCTTGCCTCTCTGAACCAATGCACAGGTAATAGACTTTACATAGAGAAAAAGTGAGGATTCTTTAAGGGCCCGCTGTAGAGATGGTCGAGTGCAGCTGGTGCCGTTATACTATTATAGTATAGTTGAGCTGCATTCACACCACGTTGACCGGCTCTGTGTCCTAGCGGTAAAGACACTCGCTCAGAGATCGGGAGGTACGGCTTCGATCCCCGGCCGAGTCAAACCAGGGATTTAAAATTGGTACATTGTATTAGTAGCTGATCCGCCTGGTGTCTGGCATTATGGATTTAGTGCTAAGTCTGGTCGGCCCAGTGTCAGGATAATGTGCCTGGGTGTGGTATATGCAGCGCTGCGTACATCACAGTGTGGCAGCACGCTTTCAATTGTCCCAAGCGCCGTCTCTGATATAACCTTGTAGTTGAAAAGAGACGTTAAAATTCAAACAACAAACCAAAAATCGCACTACGTTATCTGTTCCCTCTGCAAGCAATTAACGATTATGTTGAGAGAGAAGTGAAATTGCGTCCAGACAATGAGTTCCGTAACAGAATTATTACTGTGAACATTTTAAATTATATAGGTCTTCTATAAACAAAGAAATAAAATCCATTTATTCAAAAGGCAAACGCATTAACATACGAACTAAAAACTTTCTTCAGGCACAAAAATATTTTATCCATCCTGAAGGCCCAGGTCATCAGCCAGTATCTTATCTACATGGTCTACACTCTTTAGGCATGTCAGGCATGGCATCTTAAAGCTGCATAAATAAAATAGACACACCGGTGTATGTGAAATGAAGTGTCTGCCTTACAACAACAATTTTAGAAACACAGCCAGTTATGAAATTCAAGGGAAAAAAAGAATCAAAGGGTTTGAGCACAAACTGCCAAACAAGCCACAAGCAATCGAGAGACTGGTTTCAGGGTCAAAGGAAGACCGAAGAAAAACCGGCTGAGTGACGTCAAAATGGCTCTGGAACGTCACTAACTGTCATTAACAGAAGACACCAACCTTATCGTTATCAGAGACCGAAGCCTGCACTTCCCCTCCTTCGATATCGTAAAGATAACAGGAGATGGAAAAGTAAAATAAATGTATTCAGCTCCTCAAGTGACATTTTCCGGCAAACCACAGTGAGTTTTAAAACTACGTAATAAGCTTAGAGAAAGAGAACGTCTGTGTGGAAAAATACTACCGATAAAAATGTACATTTATCTTTTATCAAAAAAGATCATGCAGTAATGATGAAAATAAAGTGGTTTAAACAGAAATGCTGATTTGGTTTCCATGGCTACAATGTAAACGCAAATCCTAAACAGTTTACCCACTAGGAATGTTTAGAGATGACATAAATTAAATTCGTTACCCATGTTCCATGTGTAGAATTAGTCCTCTCACTATCGGGGGTATGGATTTGCCGAGCTTCATTTAGAATTTGAAAAGCAAATCCCAAAAGAAAAGAAAGATACGAAAAATCTTATTGGTAGATCACCTTGTTTTTTCTCTCTCACGTAATGATTGTATTTGTACTTTGATCTGAAGTCTTCATTCTTTCACAGCGTTATTATAACCGACTTGAATTGGGACAAGTCTATCATAATGAATTGCAATGGACAATTGTAAACAACTGCTTCATATAAAAAGATCTATCTCTCGTAAAGTACTGTGTGATTTCTGGTCAAGTGACCTTCACGCAAACTGTGGGTTGAACATATCATGTATAGTTAGCGATCCTATTTCCGTTACCTAGATTATATGGAAAACCAATTTAATCAATAAAGTACTGTAACATTTTAGGCTTTAAAGAACATTGTAATTTCAAACCTCACAATGTGACACTCATACGACGTACAGAAACTCAGGAGCTTGCCAAAAAGTCATAAGTTTTAATTATCAGCTCTTGGAAAAAATGATATAGGATTAGAACTACATTCATGTTAATTTTATATGGTTTAATACTGCTTTTATGATGATCTTTAAAACCTATGACTCGAGAGGGTTTATGGGGGTTCCTGCTACTCATTGCTAAGCCACTAAATATCCTGTAACATCGCCGTGTGACAAATATGATAGTATAACAATACACATGGGTGCCTGTAAACTGTGGGTTTATACCCCAAAGCTGCTGTTGACACAGTACAATGAGTTATTTTGTCAGGGTGATCAAGCCCAATCCAGCAAGTAGCAGTTTGCTTTCAGTGTATATAGGTTTGAGTTTAACCTTTGCATCTAACGCTATATCCCACTTGGTTTCAACTTTTTCTACTCCGTTGGGAGTTTCTGTTGAAAAGTGAGTAATCTGTAAGAGGGTAGGCTTATAGAAATTGTAACAATAGATTTATAGATCTGTCTGGTGAACAGAATGCAAACTCAACAAAAGAGTTAAAAGGATGTTGTACAACTTTAACAGCCTACAAAACTATATAAAGAACTTGAAAGCTCTGATGTGGAAATAAATAGGCCTCGTTTACTTTAGAATAAAGTGCAGAGAAAAGACCAAGGAAAAACAAAACATTTTATTACAGTATAACAAGGAACAATGATAAACCATAAACAGTGTACTTTTTGTAAGATGTTTTAAAAAAGCCTTCATAAAGACATTAACTTAATTCCAGCTATTTGTAAAAACACATGTCAACAAAATTGTGGAGAAAATAGAAACTTATTTATTTGCTGAGTGATTCAAAATCAAATGTAAATTTCGCACCTATGGTACGAAATTCTTAATTCTGGTAAAAGCTATATACAAGGCAAAGATTGTAGGATATAAAAGCGTTTTTAAAAAATCCTTTTTTAACTTCAAGGCAACTATTTGTCTATCCAATTAGGAAATAACAAGGTCAAATAAAGAGAGAGTGAGAGAGACAGACAGACATAAAAACTAAAAGGCAAAGAAATAGAGATAAAGGGAGGGAGAGATAGATAGGAAAGAGGAAAAGAGGAGATTATTTTGCCTTAGTAAAAAAGGTAACAATGCTAAGAAATGAGTAAAGACTGACACATGAAATCAGCCTGATGCTCAAAATCACATCAAGACTGCTTTCTTTATACAAGAAAGCTTTAAAACTACTTGACAACAGTTAAAAATGGAAGTTGAATGCAATGAAAGAACCGGGTATCATATCAACAGGGTATACATTTATGTTCCAGATGTTATCTACTAGCATATAATTAATGGTTGATCCTCTTCCTAACAGTTTTGCCTACTAGATGTTACAGTCACAGTTACTGAATGCAGAAACAGTACCATGGGTACCTGGAAATAGTTACTTGGCAAATAGAAACATAAATTTTAATGTTGCGAACACTTTACACACTATTATATTTTTATTAAGCAGTAACATAAAATGTGTGTATATAACGCACAAAGCATTGTTGGCCATTTGGCTCTACCTAATGAAGTCTAAAAAAATGACTGCCACTGTTAACCAAGACTAGAGTGAGGAGAGACTTTTAACAAGCATTGAAGAATTACATAAATTTATTTGCATTTTCCAAAATTGTATTTGTAGACGATGGTGCAAAGTCATATAAACTGGTTTCTCACAAGCACATGTAACAATAAATGTATTCAACGAAGACATCTTGAATAAATCAACAAATAAGTGTGAAATAGTCAAATACAAATGTAAAATATTATGTTTCTTTTTTCTCTTTTCTTCTTTCTTTATAATTTACAAAACATGGCCTTTTCATTGTATGCACCAATTTGTCTATTCATTCAGTCCCTGGCCAATTTTTTGCACTCTCTCTTTTTCTTCTTTTATCAAGTTTATTTCAATTCTTGCCTCAGTGTCTGCAGCTTCTATACTTCTAAGAATTACACACACAGTTTTTCAACAATTTTACAATTAATAATAAATAACAATAAGCATAGTTCTCTTTAAGTTGAAGCTGCCTCTACCTATGGATGGCCAAGCAAATTGTCACTGTCATGTTTGCACATATGGATAAAAATTTACACACATAAATATCTCAATGTTGCATGAAAAATGATAATTTAAAAAAAAAGATATAAAAAAAAAATATTTTTCAAACAAGAAAAAATGAATTAAAAATAGACCTGTCTTGGAGTGAAAAGTAACTGGGGAGGATTAGGAAACTCTTTACAGAGCTACCGGGTACTCTTAATTTTGACAAACACACAACTCTCACTGCTATCACTCAGATTCAACATGGAGTACAGCTTAAACAAAACTGTAAAAGGCAATCTGATTAATTTCAATGACTAGCCTATAAATTATGGCTTAGTTACAAACAATTTGCTCATAAACGTAAATGACTACATACAACACATTGGCAAAGAAAATGTTTTCTCACTGGCATTAAAAAAAATGCTTCTGTATCTGTTTATCAAATTTTTTAAAGTTAAATTATGTATTCTGGTATCATATTACCATGGATTTGTCTATAAACACTGCACTCTTATTACCAAGATTTTAGAGAATGTTGAAATGTGATGTATGTATCAAGGATGTTTGTAATCTTCAGAAAGATTCATCAAAAGCAGAAAACCCTTTCCATGCAAACATTGCTAATTTTATGAAACTTTCATGCTGCAAACCTACGGAACTTGACCTTGTCGTAGAGAACATTAGTCAAAGAGTAGCGAGTGCCTCTCCATGTGAAGTGAGAGGGTGGTCTCGTTTCATCACCCGATTCAAACTCAAAGTTCTTGCTTAGTTCTATGACCAGTGATGATTTGATCAGACCAATACCTCCGTACTGCTGTGGAGCAGGGTGGTACATTCTACCAGTCTCCGGCAGCATGCATACATTTTCAGGTTCAAAGGTTACCATCATCCTGTCACCCGCACCTCCATAAGAAAGACGATCTGGTTTTCCATCTGACGCGACACCCTCTATAAAATGTGTGAACACAATAGGGGTGTCATCACAGCGAATGTAATTTTTCTCTCTTCCGCAAGGGGAGATGTATGGGAACTCGTCAGCATATTTACCATCCACATTTTCTTTGATTCTTTTGAAGAAGAACACCAAGAAATCTTTCTCTGGGGGAGAAAAAGGATATTTTGGGAAAGTAGAATTGAAAAAGGAACTAAAAAATTTTCCCTCAAAGATAGACGGTCTAACGTTCATAGTCATCAATACAAAAACATTCCTGCAAAGTATTTTAGAAGATCCTCAAGGATTACTACATGTATCATTATTAGCGGTAAATAAAAATATTCTTTCTTATTCTTATTTAAGTAATATCCTTAAAATTGATTTTCAAAAGAGCCAAGTTAATTTGGTAATTTTCAATTACGCCTTCTTAGAAATTGGCCAACTTATTACGACTAAAGGAGAGGATATCTTGTTCAGTGAATTTGACTTCAGTTGCAGTTTCACCCAGCTTCAAGATAACACCCATCCTTATTTTCTAAGATGATTTGATCATTCAGCAAAGTATCAATATAACTACAAAACCATAAAGAAGTTTTGTTCATTTTCTGGCATATTATTATACCCCTCTAGCAACAATTTATTTACCGCAAGAGGCAATGCAATTTTTTGCCAAACTTTCTATTATTAAAAGGAAACTGTTCACTTAAAAAAAAATTTGTAAGACTGACCCAGATAACAATCATAATGTACAAGTATCAATGATTCATGACTGTGATTCTGTTTGATCTACCTCAAATCTGAAGTGGAAATGAACACCAAATTAAAACATCTAGTGAGCACATACCCCTGCAAACTACATTCCTTTGAAAAATGAAATACCTACCCAGCTTGTATACTGATCTGAACCATTAAAAGTATTTGGAATAAAATTGAAAAGGAAAAAAACCGACACTCACCTTTGAAACATGATGTAAAGTTCTTCATTTTGGCATCATCAAGAAACAACTGTTTAGAATAAAAATAATGAGGGTAAGGGTGATCAAGAGTTACATACTTTTAAAATGCAGTTGTAAAAAAATTGCAAGAAAGCATGCACTGTCACTGGCTTATTTGATTTACTGACTTATGGCCTTCAGTAAGCAGGTTCACACGAATTTGCAGCTTCAGCAGTTTTTATCTCTAAGATGCAGGCGGTCCACCTCTGTCAATTTTCTGCAACCTGGTTTAGTGTATCCATGCCTTTTTGTGACATGATTTTCAGTTTTGAGGTTGAAAGTATTTTAGACTCTTTATTCAGGGTTACTGGAAGAGTCGTGTGTGGTCTACCTCTTGCTCTTTTGTAAAAATGTAAAAATGTATTGCTTCATTTGCAGGGATGTTTGGGTCTCTCCCCAGTGCATGCCTGAAGAGTCTCCATCTTGCTTTGGGCACCTACATACACTTTTTGTATAAAGAAGCATTGGATATTTTGGTAGGATAAAGGATTCCGAGAACATTTTTTAGTTGCTTTCGATGAAATGAGTCTAATCCGTTTTCATCTGTCTGGTGAGAGAGAGCCATTTGCACAGTAGCACTGACATGATTAGAGAGTTGTACACTTTGATCTTTGTTTGCTGTCACTGTAGTAAAAAAAATCTTCTTGTAAGCCTCAAACTTAAATTTTTCCAGCGTCAGTCACATGATCCTTGATGATCTTTAGGTTTTTTATCTCGGCCTCATTTCACTCAACCACTACTTTACCTAGCACAATGAGAATAGGCCTCCTTCCCAACACCAAATATTGTTTTTAAAGATGCACTATGCCTATAAATATTTTATAACTGCCACTTTGAAATTGTGAAATTTTAAGCATTAAAGGTAGGCTGTAGTGAACATATGACAAAAAGAAACACACAAAAAAAACTGTATGTGAGTCCCATCTGGTAAAGATCAAAATTACCGTATAAAGTACCGTACTAAGATTTTGAAGGCCCAAACAATGTAGTGTTCAGCCTTTCCAATGAACTTAGGAAGCATACTAAGAGTAGAGCAAAAAAACAATTAAAGTCTACATAATGAAAGATAACAATAAGAGAGTGCTTTCTATATTTCTGTTTCTTTAGTCTTATTGTATATATCAAATCAACTTTTCGAAATAAATCAGTGATCTCTGCTGCATTACAGGTGGTCAATGTATGAAAATTAGAAACAACACTAATAGTAGGACTCCCAAAAAATACAAATAGTATGAGAAACAAAAAATAATAATCACCTGCCCTTGGTGGTCAATGTAGTAAAAATATTCTCTAGTTTTAGGATCTGGAGCCTGGCCTTGTTGATATTTCAAGCTCCTGAAAGAACACACCAGATGCTTTTGTACTCTAGCAATTGATGCAGCTTTTCTCAAGCCAATCATTTTTTTGCAGGACTATTCAAATTTTAGTGCTCTGAAAATCTGAAAGAGAAAAAATAAACAGATTCAATATTTAGTAGAATTATGTACATGTACCATGTAAGCTCCTTAAAAATATAAAGCAACTAAAATTGAAATATTTGGACTCGTCGTCAGACACAACAACCTCGAAAAATTGTGTCTAGAAGGAGCTGTGGAGGGCAGGAGAGGCAGAGGCAGACCAAGAAGGAGATGGACTCAAGACATTTCTGACTGGCTTGGCTTTTCTGTAAGGGAAGCCAGTATACTTGCGCAAGACAGAGACGGTTTCCGCTCAGCTGTGTGGGAGGCTACGTCCTACAAGGATCCGCCATGAAGAAGAATGGACCATGGATATGAAATGCTAAAACTTAAAAATAAATAAACAAACTTTTTTAACTGTTGCAAGACTTTTAAATCATTTTCTGTTGTCATAATATCCATCCATCTAGGAGTTGGAATACCACCCCTGGCTCATTCGTTCATCTTTAACTCCATCATCTTGGCAATACATGTATTTGCAACCCACCCTCTCATATCCTTGTTTACCATCTACTTTCCTTCAAGAATCAGCTTCTGAAATTAGATGTTGGTTGTATCATCATATTATCTTGAGGACCTCATCAATGTTCACAAACCAAGTAGAGTTTTGAGGTCGTGCACTACTAAAACAAAGAACTCTGATACTTTTACATTTTTGAAATCTCACCTGAAAACATAAGAAGGCCTTCCCACCATAATTAGCGCATCTTGTTGTGATAGTTTTTAATAGATTTCATGTAAGCTTATGAATATATAGTAAAGAAAGATTTTTGCTTTTACATGTGATTTTTTTTTTTACTGTCAACGTGATATTAAGTTTTGTCTTTTTGCTTTTGATTTGTTTGAATTTCTATTGGTTTTTTTTATGTGACTTGATGATTATAACACATTTTAGATTGTGAAAGATAATAGCATTTTGAATGTGTATAGCTTGATTAATGGACGTTTGTGTCTCTAAATATAATATGATCTTGTCACAGTGGCAAAGAGCATCAGTGATGGATTTTCGCCACTATATAATTATAAATTATTAATCATTATTATTGTGATAGTAATTATAGGTCAGTTTCTTTTTTTATTCACTTTGTAAGACAGTGTTGATGGTAAAACAGTCAAACAACATCTTTATCTTATGACCACATTCCAAGGGCGTAGATTTTTGTTTTCAACGTTTCACATCTTCATGACATAACATTTTGTCAATTGCATTATTTTAATCAGTTGATATTATTTTGTCTACTTGTCAGAAATTGGTTGATTCTTGAAAACACATTATCTGCGAGACCAATTCTACCTTAATTTCTTGCTCATTTCCTCCATCTTCTGTAAACTCATGGAACAGAATGTATTCCTAAACTAACTTATGAATCATCTTTATATCTACTTCTGAAATTTTCCTTTTTTCTTAGACGCAATCATATAGTTTTTATTTTACTTCATATTGATCAAAAGATCATATTTCTCACTTTCTCCATTTGCAGCTTGAATAACTATTTTCTGGAGGTTATCTTCATCTTCACCTCACAAAATACACCACAGTCAAACTCCATGTTTGATTTTTATTGAATGAAATTCAGGGGTAGGGGGGGTTGTTGCCAGTATATATGCATGCGATAACTACCTTATGATTCATAAGGTCTATTTTCCTGTTGGAAACGATGGAAACAAGTTTTTCATGATTGACTTTACCAAATGTCTTGCATTCTACTCAAATGAGTCTTAAGTCAAATGGCCTATTTTTGAGGTATAGGCTTTTATTATTCAGTGAGTGTTTAGAAGTCAATTTTCTTTTAAAGTAATGAGGCCAAAACGATTTCTAAACAGTTTTCCTACCTGACTTGTGTTAAAATTTATTGTTTAATTTTAAGTAGTGTGGTTGCAAAGGACTTTACATCTTTACTATGTGGTGTCATGGTCTAGTGGTAGATGCCCCGCTTTCAGATCGAGAGGTCCAGGGTTTGACGTTTAGTCCTTGAGAAAAGTTATTTACACACATTTCTTTGCCTCACTCATGCGTTAATCCGTTAATCGAGTACCCGACTATAGGCAGTGAAAGATCTTTTCAGAATGATATTGATAGTGTGATGCGCTTAACTAGCTGCTCCTCTGTGAGTTTAGAAAGTATTTTGATTGGGAATGGCCTGTCGGGAACCCCTAGTGGATAAGCGATATACAAAAACGCTCTTTTATCTTTTTTACTATTGTTGCCTTAACTTAACTTTAAACACAATTTATAAAACTAAAAGTCCTGTCACTGCCAACTTCAAATGGTTATAACTTCATACAGAAGCATGATAAAACTTTTTTGTTTGTTGAAATTGAAAGTAGGAAAAATAGGCTTTTCTTTGATACCAAGATTTTGCTACTTTCCAATTTTGATTAGTTGCAAGATAAAAAATGTCTTTGAAAAGGTTGATGAAGCACACACATAATTTACAATGTTGTTGATCTCTCTAAATACTCTTTCAGTCTTTGGTAAAAATTTTAAGGCAAAAAAAATTACTTCTTTTGTTCTATTGTTGCAACTGACGCCAGTTTGATCTTGTCTAACGATCAAATTTTGTTTCTGTTATTTTTCTCATTTATAAAAAACAGCCTGAAAGAGGCAAGAATAAAAAAAAACTTATATACGTACCTTAAAACTCAAAACATGCAACAAAGAAAAAAAAGCATCAGGATAGCCTTAGCTCTCAAAAACAATTGCAAACAACAATTAATGTGCCCTGAGTTTCTCTTTAAAAAAAAACAAAACATTCTGACATTATAGCCTGCAATGAATCTGACCTATTAGAACCCGGAAATAGTCACGTGATATCATTACATGAGAAATGGTTAAATTGTGTTATGGAATAGGCAGAGGGCTAATGAGTCCCTCTGATTTCTCAAAAAATCATCTGCAAAGAGAAAAAAACGCCTCTTTAGAAAGAGTCTTTAGAAGTTACGTGACATGGAATGGTATCACTAAGAAGTAGAAATCTAGAACTTAAAATTTTACAAACTTATACTGACTTACTGGAAAGCCCTTAATCTGGATCTAATCTAGTTTTGAAAGTTCAAACTTAAATCTAGAATCTAGATCTAGTTCTGAAAGTTAATTTCGGTGTGTTACTTAGCTTCTGGGTTCTACCTTATTAGATTCTAGTGTTTAAATGCTACCTAACAACATTGACAAGAATTGTTTACACCGGAAATGAACTTTGTTCCATAACTTCCGACACTAGAATGTGAAAAGCCTTGTGGTTTGATAAATCAGCCATAAGCAACCAATCAAACTAATTCTTACATTCAGCTTAAATTTCCATTTTTAGTTCAGTCGCTGACCAAAATGGCAGACCGTTCTCACTCAGCATTCCAAACTTTTTTTCACAATGGGGCAAATGAAACATAAACTACACCTATTTCATATAATACTATAACAAAACTCCCATACCCTCGTTCCCGTGTAATATTGTTAACTTTTTTTTTATCTCCAAAGCTAGATCTACGAACTAACAAACGACCATGGCAACCACAAAGAAGGCATGGAAGCTGCGTAAGTGTTTGCGATGTCAAATAAAATCTAGATTAGATCTAGAAAAGTTATATAAATTATAACTCAGATAACCAGGATTATCCCTACACAATCTGGAGAGCTTGAGATGAAGATCAAGGTACTCTTGAAGAATCGGGGTTCCGAGTTCGGCTAGATCTAAATCTAGATTCTATAGTCAATGTAGACTGTACTGACTCGTGGGACCTTCCCCTTGTGGCACAAGTTGTGG
>BMAT01013603.1:347986-364350 GCA_019649035.1 Elysia marginata | reverse complement strand
TTCATCATCATGGTATGATTTAGTTCATCACTTTAAATTCATCTTTACATACTTGTTCTCAGAAAATTGCTCCAACTGGTGTTACAAGCAAATCTGAAAATGCAAGAGCATCTTTGACAAGGTAAAATAAAAAAAAAATATATCAATTTCATCGATATCTCAAAGTGTGTCTTTAAGAAATCTTTTTATATATTTTTATACACAAGAGATGTGAAAGTGCTAGAGCTGGGTTTTGTCATATGCACTTTTTAAGTTCAATTCATAGTTAAAATCTATTCTAATTTTACTTTTTGTACTTTATCTTATCTTTTTTTTATACATATTTTTTGGGGGGATGTAATTTGACATTTTTAAGGCCTATGTCACTATATTGTTTTTGTTCTAGTAGCAGTATTTGTTGGCAACCTTCTGTCTCTTGAAAAAGGGAATCTGTTGTTGTGTCGTCAGTAATTTGTAGAGCTGCTGCTGAGGTGAGAAGCATTGGCAGAGTGAATCCTTTGTTGTTGGCATATCTCGCTTTCCGTGGCAATTAATTTATGATTCATATAATTCCTAAAACAGAGCTGCCAACCCATACGCATTCCTGTATTTACATACGCTTTTTCATGCAAAATACGCCCATAGGATTGTCATGTAAAAAATTGCCGGTCTTTTAAATCTACCGTAAGACTTGCGATGCACTTCAAGTGTGTTCAACTTTGGTGCCGAGTTCCAATCAGGAAGCTGTTGCATTTCTGCACATATGCACAAAGATAATCGCGGCGATACAATGTATCAATTTTGTTTCGTTTTTACACTTCATTTTTCTATTGCTAGTAATATCGAAATTCTGTTCCGAATATCGCCCTCTTTACCAGTTATATAAACAATGGTTTTCATTGATTGAATTCTGGGAATTTTGCTTTATAGCAAATGGGCATTGTATCTCATCCTCACAACCTGAATTTTAGTTCCTGCTAGACACATTCAAATTATAAGTGCTTCCCCAGTCTTATTATTAAGGATTGCGAGCTAGTTAGACTATTGTAGATCAAAGTGTTGTCATCGTGCAAGATCTAGATATTAATTGTTGAATCTGTGTCAAGTAAACTTTGTGAGTAGGACTCCAGATCTAAATCTAATGTCACTTGTCAGTCTGAAAACCGAAATAAGAAAGTATCCAGGCAAGTAGAATACCTGATAATCAAAAAGGTGTTTGTGCTTATGTTGAGGGTTATGAGCCTGATTTTATAAATTTCCGCTACCATAATTAATGGGTCTAAGACTGCACAGTCAGACCTCTTACCTTTGCTAGACACCATTCAGGACTGTATTCTAGATCTAGATAAGTAGCTGTGACAGTAGGACTAGATCCAAGAGTCTACAACAGGAAATTCAAAGGGATTACTAGTTAGGCCTTATAAAATGCATGCAATCTTAGGTAGTTTGAAAATAAACCCACAGGAATTTCTCAAGTGGCGATTAAATTAAATGATCAACACAGTTTACATATACAATTCGATTTGTAAATATTAGGGTAGGATTTCCGCACTGGGGTGCCATGAGTTAGAAATTAAGCTATTCCTCATTACCCTTCGTTTTGTCTGTAATTTTTCTTATAATAAAAAAAATAATGCATCTCACTTCACAGGGCCCTTTATTCTGAAAATGGGATATAGTTTCAGGGATGCAAGTTTTCCGATTTTAATCGGAATTCCGATTTTTCGTCTCCCCCGATTTTTTCGATTTTTTTTTCCTTTTTCAACCAGACTATCAGCAACAAAAAAGTCGGAAAAATTATAAACTTGTTAAAGTAAAAACTTAAACCGAGAAAAGACGACCAGAAAATCGGAAGCGATTTACAAACCTTTTTCCAATTCTATGGCGATACCGATTGTTTCTTTTTGTTTATCTGTTAGTCGATTACCGTTTATATTTCATATGTAACCTCATCGCCCGATTTCTTTTTCGTGATGAGTTTGAAACTGTCCACACAATGGCCAATGGGCGTAAAAGCAAAAGTGGAAGTATGCTACCGATAATTTTTCTTAAGTTTATCTTTTGCAATTGTATACTCCGTGTAGATCTAGGCCTAGTCATAAATAAAGTGATCTTACGATAATACGAACACATGGTTCTATGGCTGTTCAAAACATTGAGAGTCCTTTATAATTCTTTCTGATTGAATCTAGATCTAGCCCCGAGCAATCTTGTGCACTTCGTCTTTTTTAGCCAAGAGCAATCTTGTTCAGTGATATTTCACATTGTGTTTGCTGCACTTCATTGACCTTTCTAGATCTGTTTAATTTTCAAGCAAGTGCCAGGCTAGAGGCTTAAACTCTTAGATCTAGTTGTCTTACTCTTCAAATCTAGATTAGATCTATTCTATCTTTCTATAGATCTTGATTAGACATGGAGAAACAGTGTAGCTAGTCATTAACTGACTTAGCCTTACTCGCTTGTAACACTAGAAAATCTAGATTTAGACTCTAGTAACATTTACTAACAATCTAGATTTTGGTCATGGTGGCCATTCCAAGTCTAGATATAACCCAAATTAAGTTCTTGGATGGGAAATCTACAACCTCACATTGTGTTTCTATTTCAAAGAACAAATAAAGGAGAAAGACATCAATTCAATGGAGACTTTTATTCTAGTTATAGCAGGAAAAATTTCGGACGAGGATGGTGCTGCATGATGTTTGCTGTGTAAAAAGAGAGTTTCTTACCAAACTGGTGGCAAAATCGTTTTTGCTACTGCTAGACATTGAAAGACTGGCTTTAGTAATCAGAATAGCGCGCGCTCGGAAACTTTCATAAAAAAATTTCTTGCTTTTTTCTCATGAGCTGCTTGCATCCCTGATAGTTTGTTATCATTAAGTTTAGGCTCAGCTGGGATGACACCCCTGTGTGAAAATCCGTTCCAAACTTATTTAACCTTACTGTCAGTGTTAATTTTCAAGACACATTTGTGGTAGCCTATTCCACTAGACTTTGATACATGTACATCCAATCAAATAGACTTACCTGTAAATTTTTCAGGGACCAGATATGAATTTTCTGGTTCTAGATGATTATCATAAAGCACATTTCTACAATATAGATGAAACAGTCCACACTTTAAATAACCAGTTAAATTAGGCCATTGGTAGTTAAACTGTATTGTGCACTATTCATTACTTATAGTGATATACTCATAAGTTGTAAGATAGCAATTTTTTAAAACCAAAGAACAGGGCACCCTGCAGTGTAACATAATTATTTTAATTAGTTCTTACATTGTCAGTGAGTTTAGAATACAAACAAAAACATACACTTTTAGGGGTTGGCTTATTTACTTTCGACTGATGCAAGGTTGCCAGCTCTGTTATAACTTATATTTTGTATTTTGCATACAATTTGTTAGCTGTAGTTAAAAGATGCGCCTTCTTGTTGGATTGCTTGTACAGTTTCCTTTGCTGGGTTGGCAGCTCTGCTTAAATGTAAAATTTAAAAGTTTGTTCGAATCTTAAGAAAAAATTTTTAAGGATTCTAATAGCTTGTCATTTGTTCAATTTCTTTTTTCCTTTCAGTGCAAGTGGCCGCAGAAGTTTTATTACAGAAAGACCTCACACATCCTGCAACAGTCAGACCAAGTAAGTTTAGAGAAGTCCACATCTATCGAGATATTTTTTTTTTAAAGATTAAAATAAAAGTGATCAGCATGTCTTACTTTCATGATTGGCCCAGGGCACAAAGGAACAATGTGTCACTTAAATAAGCTTATACATAAAAAAAAGTACAAAATCTAAGACCCAGTGCTGAAAATGTTCTGCTGATGCGCGGAAATCCTCGATTTCAAGCTTAGGAGGAAAAGTCCTCGACCTTCTGATCTGCGATTCCAAGAGGAAAAAAAATAATAAATTTCCTCGATAATTTAATTCTGCGAGTCTGGCGTAGGACAAGTCAACGAGACCGATGTTTAGGTTATAAGTATCCAAACCAAGGACTTGGCAGAGTTTTATACTGGAACCATGTTGTAATCGATATGCCATAGTTACAGTTTATAATGCTTTTGTAATTTATGTATCAAGGTTATATCTTTTCGATACTAAAGCGTTACCGATATTGCCAATTATAGGTCTATTCCGCGAAATTACTGTCTCGGTGTGATGCTCATTCGCTGTGTTTGGTTCATCAGGTGCAAGATTTCAGATATACTTTGAACCACTTTATTTTTAGATCCACTGGAGCCGTCGAAGTTTTCAATTTTTCGCCCTTCCATTGATTAGACAATATTTCTAATTGACATGTGTCATTGGCCAGTCAATAGGCTATAGACTCCAGATCTAGTCTAAAAAATTCTAGTTCTAGATCTATCAAGTCTCGACAGATTCTAGTAAGTTTGTGATCGAATTATTTTATTTCTACTTTGGGGATGAGTCTTTTTGTTTGACCTTTTTTTTTAAATCTAAAAACATTTTATCGAGTAGATTGTGGTAAATCCAACTGATTTAAGCGTTGTACTGCATACAACAGTGCTAAGATATTGGAATGACAAGCGTAGAACAAGAGGATGCATCCGTTTAAAAATCAACTATTAGAGTGTTTCAGTTCACAATGTCGGCAAAGATTATAAAATTTGTGCAGTACAGATTAGATAGTACGGGTAACTAAAAGTGTTTCATGTGCGCCAATTATTTGCCTACTGCGTTGAGCACATTGGGAGATTTATATAATCATTTTAAATATTACTTGGTACCTTTAAATTTAAATTCAATTGATCCTATGATGTAATGTAGGCCTATATTCAACAATAAATTTAAAAATAATTAGCAATAGCCTAGGCCTATGTTTGCACTTGAGATCTTTCAACCTAACATAAGCCTACAATTTGACTTGGACTGAGTCATAATGTGACGGATTCGTTAAAAAATTCACTTCGGTTAATTATTGCTTTATAGTTAAATTGAAACATGAAAAAAGAGGAGGAAATTATGACTAGAATCTAGATCTAGGCCTATTCAGTGTGGGTACAAGCCTCGTAATCTTTTCCTGAATTTTGAATGCAGTACTTAATTTAATGGTTTAACATTTAAGTAGCTCTTAGCTGGTAGCAGAGACTAATTACATTGATTGTGGGGATGTAGCAAGGTGTTAGTTTGTCTGTCAAAAAATTTTCCTCCTTTTTGGTGTTCTGTTTTTATCACTGAAGAACTGAACTGTTAACTCTCTCAATGGTCAATCATTGAGTTTCTCAACGATATCAAAACTGTCTCATTTAGGATTATTATTACCCGTAATATTTTGACATAGCCTCAAACCATCTAAATATTTTAGAAAAAGAAAAAACAGTTGAGGATGTATCTGACTACTAGATCTGCCATTTTAGAGTGGATGATTGTAATATACAGTAAAGAACTTTTAAATGCGGATTTTGTCAATGGCTGGTCCATTAACGTAGTGAGAAATTAAGGGAGTTTATTTGACACTTTTTAAGGCAATAGCCTGGGAGAAGGATTTTAATTGTGGCCTTTCTTCAGAGTTAGCAGTAATGGGCTTACATTCACCAACACTGACAGATGGTGGTATCATTTGATTATTGATGTATACGGTGCATGTACCGGACAGATAAAACAGATTATTGTAAAGCTCAATGTACAACGCTTATATTTTATAAATAGAAAGAGCTTGTGTTCCTTAATTTGTTTGTACCAGGCTGGAAATTTCAAACCACTGATCTTGTGAAGCGAAGTCAGTCAACAAGGAGAGAAAGCAAAGAAATACTCTTGAACAATTTTCGTGCTTGTTGGGCTACAGCAGAAGTTACTATGAAGTAGATTTATGATAAATTAAGTTGACTGCATATTGTTTTACCTTGTGGTCTGTCATGGTGCAAATAGATCAGTTTTAACTTCTGAAGTAGATAAGATGCTATAGTACTTTCCCGCCTCCTCTTGCCTTCGCAACAAAAAAAGTTTAAATTTGAAAATTCCAATGCAAGCCCTTTAATACCTTACTGCTTGCTTTCAAGAGATATGACTTTTTGGATGCATTCGTAAAAACCAAACTTTTTTCTTGAAATAATTGGTACCTAACCCATTTTCAGTTTTTTACTTGCATTGCTGGCACAACCTGTTCCAACAAAATTCTCCTTATTACAGCCAGTCAGCTAATTAGCCAGCTTGCATGCATACATAGCCATGAAAACGATGAAGTTCGCGGGAATGATACTCATGAACTTGCTTTTATCTTCAGCGAACCAAAACGCTCAGACACCCCACCTGAGAAAGGAGATAATGAAGATGACGGTGCCACTTCTAGAGCAGATATTCAAAACCAAGACGACTATCAAAGGTTATTCAAAGAAAATGCAAGAAATCGTAAGTAATATTGCAGCATTTCTTTCAAAGGGATTGTTACAGTTCAGGGGCATGTCATTTATGAATGTGTTATTGCCTGTGACATTTGCTTTTTTTTTTGTTTTCAGCATGTTAAGTTGTTCAGGTGATACATTCATTGCTACTTTTTTTTATTGGTAAAACATCAGTTGCTCATGTTTGAATTCTTTAGAGATGTAACAGTATGATAATTGGTTAGTGCTGAAGAATGCAACATCCAATCAGGCAATGTTTGGTGTAACTTTTCTATTTTCTTTTTTCAATTTGCATTGTTTTGGTTTCAGAGCTTTAAATTATTTTCTTTTTAATGTGGACAATGGTTTTTGTTTTTTTTTTTTTTTTGTAAGTTCTTGCTGGAAAGATTTATTTAGAAAAATGACAAAAGCTGTTCAGCTAATTCTAAGCAAAGAATATCATTATTGCTCTTGCATGAGCCCATTCTTTGCACATTATAATTGCAAAAGCACAATCAAAATATGATTCTCTTTATCTGTTTCAGTGCTTTTATACACTTTCAAACTATCACAAATATTATAGTTCAACCCTGTTTAAAATCTAAATTTCCCACTTTTACCATTATTCTTACCTGGTCTCTCCACCCTCACTGCTCCCACAACCTGTGGTTGTTTTCTCTGTGTGTGTGCTGTGTGTGTTTTCACATGCTTTAGCCTGACATTCAGATATATAACAGCATGATTGTTCCCAAACTCTGCATGTTTCAGCCCAAGTGAGGGCCAGGGCTGAGCCGTTCAAGGCACCTCCAGAGGATGATTGTGAGTATAGGCAGCAGCATTTAGCACTTCTCTCTGCCTGTCTGTTTGTGTATCTGTCTCTCTCACTCTATCTCTGTCTGTCTATCACTCTCTGCATATATCAATCTACCTATAGTTGTCTGTCTTTATTGGTTTGGACTTCTTAATTGACACTGTATGAAAAGGATGACCCAGCATATTATAACTTGTACAAATAGATTTATTAAAGATCACGCTCATGTCCTATGCAGTTGCTGACATTATTGTGCTTACTCTATGTCTTTCTTCTTGTCATTCTGTTATTTGCTTTCAAGTAATCTTCAGTTTCATTATGACATGCTATAAATATAAAAGCGCTTCTTTCCTTTTTTTTTATGGCAAACTGCTTTGTTTCATAAAAAAATCTTCTAATTTTTTTGTGAAGAAAGCTTCAGAGATTAAATGTTGTACTTCTCAAGATTACTTAGTCACTTTTAGTGAAGCAGACATTGTGTTTTGTACTGTTAACCATTAACTCACTAGCGCTCCGGTATTGTCTATTTTCAACCCCAACCTTATCTTTTACCACTCACTTTTATTATAAATCTCAGTTGATAACCCCTCCCCCTCCCTCTGCCCTTCTCAATGAATTTCACCAACTTTTCAAATACTTAGAGCTGATAGTTTCAACTCCGTTGTCTACTACTAAAATTTGTGCTGAATATGATCTTAACCCCTTCAGTTGAAATTCGCCGGTAAACCGGTGATCTGGCTATCCCTGAAAAATTGACATTCGCCGGTGTGCCGGCGATCGGGAGTTGGGTCATTTTCAACCAGATTATCAAAGTGATTTCCCTTTACTAAGAAACCCGGATGAATGCCAAAGGGAAGGGAAGGATTTTAGTTTGATTTTTATCTATGGAGACGTAGATTTGGTATGTTTCTACAGTTTTTGACATTTTGTACAAATTTATAAAGAGGTGATTTGTTGACATGGCAACGCCCAATCTTGAGGATAATGACAGTGACAGTGACATGTCTTGGACATCGTTAGGTGATAATTTTGTTCCAGGGACCGATTTAGATGACGAATCGAGTAGTTCAGATCAAGATTTCTCTAGATCTATCTCCGACAGTCAGTCAGGTGATGAAATAGATCTAGGGCCTACAATCTCTAATGTAGATCTAGATCTAGGTCTAGGATGGAAGCCACACCCACTTCCAAACTTCACTGATCAAGGCGCAGGTTCCCAAAAACCCCTCCACAGTGTCTCTTCTCCCTTTGACTACTTTAGTAAATTTTTCTCTGAAGACTTCTAGATCTAGTCACTCTCATAGACAGCAAACTTGACATTTTTATTTTTGATAATTTTATTTCCAACTTTGAGACGAATGATTAGTTTAGAATACTAGATTTATGGCATGAACTGTTACTTCAATTTTTGGATTACTAACTGACTGTTGGATGTACATGGATTATCATCTCATTTTGGATTATAATAAACAGCATCAGACAGCAAACCAGATCAATAAACAAGTAACCAAAGTAAAAAATGTTTGAACTTTTTATATTTTTTATTCATATTTTCACAAAAAATGGGTTACAAATCACATGATATTCTTAATAGAGACAAATAACATACACCATTTGGTTCAGCATTCAATTTCCTTTCAGAAAATATATAGTTTTGTATGTTTCTACCAATTAGTCTTAGATTTATAAGAGATTTTCTGCCACCACCTAAAAATTTCCACCAAGCTGTCAGGGGAGGGCAACTTTTAGTAGGTTAATGCCTGAGGGGGGGAAAACCGAAAGGGTTAACATTGTCAAACTAAAAGTTCTTTTTTGTAAATCAACACACAAAAATGCTAGTGTGTTTAATATAATCTATGCCTAAGTTTCTTATATGTTTGGTTCTTCTGTTAAAATTTTAGCATTTATTACTGAAACAAAAAAACTATTAGCCTCCATGCAAAAAGGATAGATCTGATATCTACTTTGTCTCAAAAATGTAAAAAAAGTTTGTGACTGTGAGTAAACTGGAAATATTTTTGCTCAGTCTAGTCTTGAGAATTCTATTCACACAGACTATTGAACATGACCAGGATTGTGTTTCACAAATTTGCTGCTGCTACTTTCATCGAAATTCCATCCCCTGTTCTGAGTAAAGACTAGTGTTTCCCCTCCACAGTCCCTGCTCCAGTGAAGGCTTCACCCCAACCAGGCCCGTCCCCAGGACAGAGGAGAGACACGGCCCCAGCAGCCAAACCTTCTGTCCACAGGCATGAGAAAGAAGCTGTTCAGGCTGAGGATTTCTTGCCAGTAAGTCTTTGTCTGTTGTCTGTGTTGTCAAGCTGCGTGTAGTTACACTCAGATCCTGGTGTTAGTGAGAGGACTGTCTGAGCCTGTCTCCTCTTGTGTTACTCTCTGGTGACTATCGTCACATCCGCCTGTCTGAGTCTGTTTACTCTTGTGTTACCTTCTGGTGACTGTCGTCACATCCACCTGCCTGAGTCTGTCTCCTCTTATGTTACCCTCTGGTGACTGTCGTCACATCCACCTGCTTGAGTCTGTCTCCTCTTATGTTACCCTCTGGTGACTGTCGTCACATCCACCTGCCTGAGTCTGTCTACCCTTGTGTTACCCATTGGTGACTGTCGTCACATCCACCTGTCTGAGTCTGTCTACTCTTGTGGTACCCACTGGTGGCTGTCACAATTCTCACCTGTCTGAGTCAGCAAACTCATGTGTTACCTTCTGGTCACTGTTGTCACATCCACAGCCTGAGAAAAGTGCCAGCAAAGGAAACCTCAGTGAGCCTGAGGTGATTGAGAATTTGACCAAAGGTCATCCCTCAATGATGACAGTTCTGGCCCAGCGAAGCAGAAACTTGCAGGTTGTGCGAGCCATGTGGACTTCTGGGAATACCAAGGTAAGTGTCTAGTAATCATGGGTGAAATATATAAATTACCTTATGTCTCCTGTCAAATTTTAAAGATTAAGGAATGTTAAGGGCAAGTGCTGCACCCCCCTGAACAGGGGTATAGGGGTTATAGGGATCCCATGGTGGATTTTTAGATGTTTTGAAATTATGAAAGCTTGTCTTTTTCTCAACGCAATGGCACATGTTTTTGGTTCCCAAGACACCTATAAGTATTTTTTGTTTTTATAAATTTGAAAAAAGGACTATGTCAAAAGACTATAAAAAAATGTTATTTTAATAGGAAAAACAATGGCTTCAGCACATAGTATGAGCTATTGCTCCTATTATGAACCCTAGCCTGCAGTGTACGTTTGGAACTGCAACTTTCCAAGCGTGCAATATCAACACAAACTCTTATTCAGTATTCCTTTTGTCCCTTCTATTTGACGTTTTTTTGCAGTTTTCTCAAAATGCGTTCTTTTTACATATATCTATCTTAATATCTCCAAAAGTTGTAGAGCAATTCCTTTCAAACTTTGCTTATGACTTGCCAATTTAGCATTCTTGATTTTGGTAGAAGCTTTTTTTAACATTTAAGTTTGTTTTTGTTTTACAAATGTTTTTTTAGTACTTTTTGGCACTTATATCTTTTATGCAAACTCAAAAAATTTATAAGAAATCTAAAAAAGCAGCTACGAAAAAAGCTTATGACAAAATGTTTGAGGTGACCGTAATAAACTATTGCTTTTTACAGAATACAAATCCATTGTTTAGATTCTGACTTATAAAGGCCTAAAGTTTACTATTTTTATTCAATATGGCGACTATTACAATTGGTTTCCATGGCAACCAAACATTTGAAATGACAAAATAAACTTTTTTCTTTGATTTTTGTTACCCAAACATTATTTTGGAACACAAATATTATATCTTATTACGAAAAAGAAAAAAAATGCCTCTGGCTGCCGCACTGGCCCTTAACAGTAAGTATTCCATGAAAAGCACATCTTTTAGTGGCCATAGGTTAAAGATTATGTTAACAATAGTTTTGCCATGAAACACTAAGTTGTTTGTGATAAATCCTCTTGAAACCATTTAATAATAATGATGCAAGTTTTATCTGCATAGTAAAATGCCTAAGGACAAAAAGAAATGATTAAAAACTCCATAGCTGAAAGAAAAATTCAAATGCATGTTATTTTTTACCTGGTGTCAGATAACAGCAAAACCTCAAATATTAAACTGAGTCTCATAGATTAGACTATTGTCATATAATCATAGCTCTTAAGGCCCACATGTCATGAAACAATGAGATAAACGTCCAGATATTAGAGGACACATTTCTGAGAGGCTAGGCACTGCTAACTTTTCACTTTAATCCTCAACAATGTGAGTATAGGTGAATCAGAAAAGATATTTCTCATTTGTTTAGTGTATTTAAGGGTACAATTCTTTGTTTTAAGTTTGGCTGTTTGCTTTGCTGTAGGAAAAATATTTAGCCTTGACACAAAATATAAAATGTTTACTTTTATACAAACTAACAAAGGAAAACTGAATACAATACGTGCATTTCATTGGGAACATCAATACTATCGTCCAAATGGGCCAGCTTGTTGAGAATTGAAAGAAGCACCTACTTGAAATACACTAGCTCTGGAGGATAATCTTGTGATTGTTATTCATATTTTCAGACTGCTATTGACTCTGCCATCAGCATGAAAGACCAAGCAGTTATGGTGGATCTTCTCAATATTATCAACTCTAGAGGGTAAGAATCTTTTATGGTCTTTTTTTTTCTTGATTCTTAAATTAATAACATTTATCTCTTTAGAAAGATACAAGCTATGTCAGTGTTGCTGTAAATTACCGGTGCAGACATCTTACAAGTAGGGAACTCAGTGACAACCACAGGATGTTTTTTTTTTATTTATTTAAAAAAAGAATATGTCTTGCAACCAGTCCAAGTGAGTCTTTATACAATATTGGCAGAGTAAGATATTGGTATCCTAGAAAGGCTCATTTTCTCTACTTTCAAGTAAAACCAGAACAGCTTTGTCATGCTCCTGCATAAAGGTATAGCCATTTGAAGTCTCCAGGGTTAGAATTTGTGAAATTTCAAAAAAGGGAGAAAATCTTCATTCTAAGTCTAGAGGACTATAAAGGTCTTGAGGTAATAGCAACCATACCAATGAAAATTAAACACCTGAAACATGAAGATTCATCATGAATCTGATTTGAAAACTATTCAGAAATGTTTTTTTGTGTCAATATCTAAAATGGAAAACAAATTATTTTTCAACACCAACTGAACTTTGAAAGTCTATATCTCAAAACTAGGCCTTGTAACTTAAGACCCATTCGTCAGAATGCAAGACATATCTATTGTTTTTGGGGCTGGGGAGTAACTTTATTCCTCTCAAATCTTACTTGCAAGTGTTTTTTTATAAATTATTATTTCACACTTACCTCGTACAGAAAAACTAACTTATTAAATTGTTCAGATTCAAAACACTTGTAAGCTTTCCACAACTTAACCATATTTTCCTTCTCATCTCGCTTATCTGTCCCTGTCATTATTTAATTGAAATAAGTTTTCAAAGTTATTTCCACAAAATATCATGAGGTTTTTTTGGTTTTTTTTGTTGACATTCAATGTCATCCTGTTTGGATTTCTTCATTCTGTTCCATGAAAAAGAGTTTTCAAGCTGAATATTTGCTTAATAAGTTCAATAGTTGTGTTAGCTCATTTTATTTTTTATTCCTTTTTTTTTTCTAATTTTCCAGATCTCTTTGGACGTTAGATTTATGTAATCTTTTGTTGCCTCAACTTAAAGAAATTATGGGTAGCAAATATGAGAGGTATGTATCGCAAAAAATAACAACAAAACAGGAGTATTTGTACAAAGTGATGTAAAGTTTCCTAACATGTAATTTCTGGTGGTCCAACTCAAATTGGATGCTTTGGTTCTAAGAGTTAAGGGCAAATCCCTATTAAAGCTATTCATATGTTAAATGGTTTTGCCCTAAAAAAAACTTAATATGTCTGAAAACAAAGAAATCTTTTATCAGAATCGCCTAGGGTTGTTTGTTCCTTTTCCTATTACAGTTGAGTCCACATATAATGGCTAGGGTTTTAATGGCAACTCTTGTTGTAACTGTATTTTTCTACACTCTATTTTATTTTATTAAAAATCAATAAAGTTTGACTATTAGTACGGCATCAGTGACCTTCATTTCTGCTATAAAAGCGTTCTAGGTGGATGGAGCTATGAACTTAAATACATATGTACATAGTAGTACTAGTAGGCAAAACTGTTTGGCCTATACCATTACCTTCTATTAAAGTTAATGGCCTACACTAAAAAATACTGAAGTAACTATGATTTGTGGGCTAACTTCGTAGTTTGGCATTTATCATAGTCACACAACACCCTATCTGAGCTGCCAGTTAGTACCGATTTCAGTATTTTAATACCAGAAAAACTGCCAAAATACTGGGGTGTTGATTTTAAATTTAAAATACTGAAACGATATCTAGATTAGATTCTAGCTGTGACTTTGGAAAATATCTGTGATTCCTAAATTTTGTTAGAAATCATAAAATGTAGGCCTATAAGATGAGATTACTAGCAAAATCAACCAGATTTTTTTTTCTCTTAGAAAAAACTAGTTATTGTCCTTCAGAACTTTCTTAAAAAGTACTTATTTGAAAGTAGAGACACATTAAACTTTAATTATCAAGGATTTAACAACTTCAGCAAGTAACCTCCTCATACACAAGTATCACAGATCTTTGTTGGACCGTGTTCTTGTTGTGAGTACTGAAATTCTTTGGAAAATACTGAAATGGAGGTCTCACAGTACTGGAGCCGGTTGACTAGGGGTTGGCAGTTCTGCCCTAGCCCTGCCCTTTCTCTCTCAGATGACCCCATCCTTACATGAACACCTGTCTTGATTACAATGCTGTCTGAAAATAATGGCAGTGATATCACTGACAGGTCTATCAAAGCAACTCAGCCTTAAGCCCTCCCCCCTCCCCAAGCGTACAGCTTCCTCTTTTGCTATGCATTCACTTGGCCAGTCCTTTGTTAATTGCAATGGTATCAATAGAAACAGTAGCAGTGAACTCTGTAAAACACGCCAAAGGGAGAGGAGTAAGTGAAGTCTAGACCGATATGTGTATTCATGATAAAAACTAACATTCTCCAGAATTCTTTCTTTGGTTTGGACGTTCGATCACCTATCGCAAATGTAGGTCTTCAACAATAAAATATGGGTTTATCGTTTGCGCTCAGACCTGGCTCATTACTTTGTTTCTACTTTTCTAGTTTCGTTATTGAACTTATCAAGGCCTTATGTTCCTAATACTGATCATTGATACTTCTCTACGCTCTATTTATTGTGCAGAGCTTATAAATTGCAATGAGTTCAACATCAAAAGATGTCATAAAACACAAATGCCTTGGTCTTGAACAAAAGGTTGCTGCATTTAAGGCAGCTGAAGGGAAAAAAAGAAAAAATCTCATAGGGAAACCTGCAAGGAATACAGTATTGCACATGAATCACTCTCCATAATAACACCTATAAACCTTTAAATTGACTGGAAAAAAAACAACTGGTGCATTTTAAAACTTTTGGTCTCCACTATACATGGCTTAAGCCTTAATTTCTCCTACCAGGGAATGCTTCTTTCAGCATTAAATTTTAGTCGCCTTTTTTGTCTTCTGTTTTAACCGCTCTTTTGAAAAAGTCTGATTTGTGCCATTATATGATATATCAGAGTTCTACTGTATAGCAACATCTTCAGAAATATATAATTTTTTTTTTACCTTCCAACATTTTTTTTTTTGGTTATTATTCAGCGTTAACATATTGCTTCTTTTCTTTCTGTCTCTTCCAGCCATGTAGTGACAGCAGCAACATCGGTTAAGGTTGTTCTGAAAAATTTTGGCTCTGTGATTAAAAGCAACATGGAAGAACCACCTGGGGCTTTTGTTGATATTCAAAGGGAAGAAAGGTACACTCTGGTGTTTTGGGAACCACTTTGTGTACTATATCTTGAACATGTGACTATGTTTTTATAGTGGCCAGAAGAAAAAAAAATACAGTTTTAAAGGAAGTTTCAGAGAGGGTGGAGATTTATTGGATTTTTTTTAATTTAGAAAAAAAAATAAAGAGAAAACATAGACAGAGGGCTTTTTGCCCATGTTTCATCAACATTTTTTTCAATGGCAAATTTGTCCTTCTTAAAATCTTAAAGATGGTGGAAAATTTTTAGCAAAGATATCCTTAAGATCAATAATTTGTATGTTTTCTTTTCTCTGCAGACACAAGAAGTGTTTGGGGTGCTATTCTGTGCTGACCTCTATAAAGTCCATGATCCAGTCTTCTCATACAAGTGCTACACCAAAATTGGCAAACATATTTCGAGAGATTATGCTACTAATGACCAGCATAGAATAGCGCTTTAAAAATAGCAACAGAAAGAATTATAGATGAGCTGTGTATATTTTTTCTCCTGGTCTACGATGCTCGTAGAATGCCAAAGCATTGCTGCCTGTGTGGATGATGCATTCTCCTCCCAGAAAGTACATGCAGCTCGAGTGCGATGGCTGAAAAACTACACAGAGTCATAGGCTTTCTTGCTGACAGGGTGGAAAGGCTTTGTGATGATTTTAATTATACGACAATTAATATGTTAAAATAAACACAGACTTCTCATGACTATCTCTCAGATAAACTAATGTTATAATTTATTCATCCTCAAGCCAGATAAATCTTGTGATCTACAAGGAATGCTCTTTAAAACCCTGTTGTTTTTTTTTCACTAGAGCCTGGGCACTATCGAGGTACAAACCTATAATTGTGTTTATATCTCTGACTATCATAAGGCATGGACTCAACTTTGAAGTATCTCTTTGTACTATGAGTATATAGTAGGGCTTCTTCAATTATAAGCTGTATTTCATATTCTGGTTTAAACAAGGAAGGAGATGACAAATAGTGTATATGACTAAGCTTGGTTCAGTTTTTAATTATCTTCACTCCATTTTGACGCTTAAAAAATGCAGAGCAAATAGGCATTTCATGCACAAATCCTTAAGTTTGCGAAAGAAAATAGAATTGAACATAGTTATATTCATTAATGATCATTACTGTATATTGCTCTAACTTTGTTGCAATTTTAAGACTTCATCACTCTATTAATTGCTTCCTTCCTTTTTTTTCCTTTTATTGACCAGTACTCAAAAAGTGAGGGATATACTTTTTTTTTTCTCAGAGTATAAATGCTGAACATATACACTGTTTTGTACAGTAAAACCTCCTTATACCGCCAATAACAGTGCCAC
>BMAT01013603.1:319167-334635 GCA_019649035.1 Elysia marginata | reverse complement strand
CTGTTCTGTTCTGTTTGTACATCAAATCTTGTCTAGCTTTGGACTGTAATGTCTGTTCTGTTCTGTTTGTACATCGAATCTTGTCTAGCTTTGGACTGTGATGTCTGTTCTGTTCTGTTTGTACATCGAATCTTGTCAAGTTTTGGACTGTGATGTCTGTTCTGTTCTATTTGTACATCAAATCTTGTCTAGTTTTGGACTGTGATGTCTGTTCTGTTCTGTTTGTACATCAAATCTTCTCAAGTTTTAGACTGTGATATCTGTTCTGTTCTGTTTGTACATCAAATCTTGTCTAGCTTTGGACTGTGATGTCTGTTCTGTTCTGCATGCCAATTTTACCTAGCTTTGGATACAGCTGACCTGTTTCATGAAATCATTTGTATACCTAATATCAAAATTTAATAACAATGGGATCAATTGTTTGACTCAGACAAGGCAATGACTAATTTTTCTGAATTGACTGACAACAATGTCAGGTTGGCAGAATATCTTGAAAAACTGTAAAGCAAAATTTAATTATCTTACTTTGCAAGATCATATAATACCATACAAAGCTTTCAAACATAGCCTGCTGTGAACTGCGTAGACTGTTAATAAATAGAAGAGATTTGTGTCTTTCTAGCATATAAATTTTTTCAGAATGGAGTACATATCTTTATATGGCGAAAAATTGAACAAAACTTCTTTTTACCTAATTTCTTCTTTTATCGAGCACTCACTAAAAAGAACAAAAATATATTATCTCTTCACAATTCAAGGAGCGGACATTAAAACAGTTGGGAATGAACACAATAAAGAAAATTCTATCCAAGAAAACTGCTAGTTCAGATAGAAACTGCATTTGTTTGTCGAAGTTTTCTTTTTGTTCTAAGACTGATTGTTGTTTCTGAGCAGTTATATGGTCTGAGCTGCTTCTGCGGCACACTGCTGGTCTTATACTAGCAAAACGGATGTTGGTCCGCAGTCGAGGTGGCGAGGGCCGGCACGAGAGACAGAGGTCACCCACCTCCCAGGTCAAGAGGTCAAGGTTGCGGCTTGCTGACCATGCGAGGATTGGTATAGCGTTACCGAGGCTATATGCTGGTTTGCCATCACCTATACAAGAATATCAAAAGCCAAACAAAAAGTTAATACCTCTATTAAAAATTAGAAACAATGTCTTACAATACATAAAGCTTTGGATGCATCAGAACAGCAAGAAGAATGTGTTCAAAATTTAGGGTGAACACAGTGCTTTTGTTGTGATAAGTTTTAAAGAAAAGTACCAACATTAAAAATTGACATTTTTCACTACAATTCATCTTGTTACTTTAACAAAAAAACTTCACATGTAAACTGTAACCCTTACTGATAACAGAGACAAAAAATTAAATATGTGATTAGTCTCCTCTGACATACAGCAAAATCAGTTGAATCCAAATTAGAAATTTCTAAGATGTCTTTCATTCCAAACACATTAAGGTTATTGATTTTTATCCTTCTTTAGTCATGTATACAGGTAATTCAATTTTTGGATGATCATAGGTAAAGTTTCATTCCCATGCGATCCAAAAAATTTTAACTGGACTAAACGTGTCACCTCAAATATCAAGTCCTGGACTCCGTAGCAAAAGGTTGAGCCAAATGGGTTGCTGGTGTTGGTTGATGCGGATCGGTTCAGGATCACAGGACGCTGCTTTGGGGTCATCAGCACCTTCTGTACTTCATCCCACTGGTAGAGGACAGGAATGAAAGAGAGAAAAACAAGTTTTCAGATCAAAGTGCACACATAATTGACCCCTGGAGCGAAAAGCTACCTTACGCGTGTAAAGAAGATTTATGTAGGACTTACTGAGCTGACGGGCTCTCTATCTCTAACTCTAATTGGGAGGCAGCTGCTGGTGAATTACTTGATAAAATCAAGCTTGGGCCCAATGCTTGTGTAGCATGGCATTTGTTGATACAGAGATACACTTGGGCCAATATTTTAATGGAAAAAAAACATGTTTCTCAAAACTAATAAGTGTTTAGCCTGCTGAAATTTTTAGTAAAAAGTAAAAGAGATAGGGGGGGGGAGAGATGCAGACAGACAAGAAGACTGGCAAGCACAAACACTGAGAAGGAAAGGACTAAGAAATAGGAGAGAAATAAAAAGCAAATATAAATAAGTATGGAAGAGCTGAAAGGGAGAGATAAATAGACAGACACTCACTAAGAGGGAGGGAGTGAGGATAAGAGAGAGAAAGCGGGAGAGAGAACTTAACATCAAGAGTGATTTGCCAATGAGATACAACTGTACCTAGAATAAGAAAATAAGAACTACAGTGGCATCCATTTAACTGCAACTCTAATAATTAGAGTTTTCGGATGACTCGAATCTGTTTTAGGAGCACATCTTGTATTTGTTTCTTTGTCAACTACCTTTAACTCAAAAGTTCTGACATTTCAAACTGAATTGGTTGCTCCCAAGCTAGTGGACTTAAGCGTACTGCACTGTATTCAGTGGAGAAAAATTTGTATTAATAAAAAGATGCAAACTCCACTTGCCTTGGAATAAGCTGTAATGACGAGCAGGTCGTCCTCCATGATGATCGTCTGTGGCTGGATCACACGGTCTGGCTCCACAACAATCGGCAACTTAAACACACATCGGCAGTAGCTGGAAAGGCACACAGGAGAATCACATCGAAAATAGTTCTAGCTACATGTTTGGAGTAGAGTTTTTTCATAAGTTGAGGTTGGTGTCCAAAGGTCTTGTTGTAGCATGTTTGGTACACTATATTAAGCAATTAATTTCTGAAGCTTTCTAAAATTTGCATACCATATATATAAAGAATACCTTCAGTTCAAATCTGTGATTTGTTTTTAACATTTGCCTCTATGAGACAGTTGGTAAACTGACATAGCCTTATCTTGAAACTAAATTCCAGAGAAATCCAGTAATCCTACATGGAATTGAGTTTTATCAATCAAGATTTTAAAAAAGAGACGCCTGTATGGTCAAGTCAAGTTCTCAAAGGGAAGTAACTGTTGCAAGGAGAACATATTGGTTTGAATATAGGTTTGTCTTCCTTACACACAGGCTTTTGGCTCAATAAAAAACAAAGTTATAAAATTGTTATTCCTATACAATGTTATCCTAATAGTATTTGTAAACGTTAAAGCATTTTTTCCTATTGGCTAGCAACTTTACTTATCACATTTGTTATGTGTAATATGTTTACGCCCTACACTCCCATCAGGTTTTGATCAGAGAGGAAAAATCTCGGACCAAACCCAGAACAAAGTTAAAAACATACGGAGATGGGGCTTTGCATCCCTGGGCCCAGTTGTTTTGAACAATTTACTTTTGTCAGTCTAAGAGTCTGAATTTGTTTTTATATTTACAACATCTCTGAAAACTTGTCTTTTTCGGAAAATCATTTCATGATCACTAATTTAAAACTCTGTGCTTGGATCAGTATTGTAATATTGAGTTTTGCTTATAGTGTGCCCTTTTTAAATTGAATTTTATCTTATGCATCTTGCTTGTATTAGGTATGAGAGAGAATATGTTTTAGTGTTGTATTCTTAATTTCTGTCCAGTGATTTGAGATTTTATTTTATTGTTAATAGTGTTATATAAATCTGGTTATTATTACTATAATAATTGTTATTACTACTACTAGTATGGTTATCATTTTTATAATTTGGGTTTTCTACATCATTTTTTAACAAATGAAGAAGAAGAGACTTCTCAGTAGCATATAATATCAAAGCAAGGGTCTGCAGGGTTTTCAGGTCCCCTTGAGTTGCACTTTGTGGTAACAGCTAATTTAGGTCAAAATATCAGAGTTCAAAGTTGAAGGATAGTTGCAAAAAAAAAAAACGAAAGAAAACTCATTGGACTCCTTGAAGGGAGTTTGAGTTATCACAGTTCTCATTGAGTGGAATCTTCGCACTAAATGGGAGGTAGAGATGCATAGCTTTGTTTTTTTGGTTTAATATTCAAATAAAAAAAAAGATACTACTACTACTACCCTTAGCCCTCAGAGGTACAAGTGGGCAGAGTGAATGTTGTATTACTCGTATGTACACAAAATGTCTAAGTTAAGATGGAAGTTAGCAGGCTTAACATATCTACATGTCATACTAGTAGGAGTATCCTAATCTGTTTCTATACAATGTTTTTTAATCCAAAAATGTTCACTATTCTTGTTACCATCTCAATTGTATTTACTGCTGATAAAGGTATGATAACATTAAAACAACTCAACATCATCTAGATAGGTAAGTCTGCTTTTTTTTCTTGTTTCACATAAAAATAAGTTGTTAATATGTTTGTGGGTTTTTTTTTGTTTTTTGTTTGTTTGTTTTTTTTGCAACTTAGTTCTTTCTAACTTGATGCGTCTAAAGGGTAGATCCAATGCAGAAGAACAGCACCAGCCCCACGTTCCTCCAGGTAAAGTAATCTATCTCCAAGGGCAATAACAAAACTACCAAAACCTAAGTTCGTCCAAAATAGACGTTATGTACCTTTGACAATAACATATTTTAAAATAGATATTTTATTCATTTATTTTAGAGATATTTCCCTGGTTTTAGGTTGGAATAGGCTAGCTCCAGGTAAAGTAATCTATCTCCAAGGGCAATAACTAAACTACCAAAACCTAAGTTCGTCCAAAATAGGAGTTATGTACCTTTGACATAATTATTTTAAAATAGATTTTTATATTCATTTATTTTAGAGATATTTCCCTGGTTTTAGGTTGGAATAGGTTAGTGCACTGTTTAGACTGGTTGACTGTGTAGACTCACATGTTAAAGTTATATTCCCCTGGGTAGTTGGTGTGCAGCACAAATTTTTTCACTGTGTGTGTCACTGCATCAAACAGGATGTCCTGGAAAACAAAAAAAGTGGGTCACTCTTAAGTTATTGGCAGCGAACAAGTTTTAGATAATCAGACAAGTTTTCGATAATCAGACAAGTTTTCGATAATCAGACAAGTTTTCGATAATCAGACAAGTTTTCGATAATCAATGAGTCATGGCATGTATGAGGGGTCTTCCCATGACTTGAACAGACTTGGCAAACAGAAAACTTAATCAAGCAGAGTCTGGTCCGACAAACAGAGCAAAGTTTATCCCACTGTTGTGCCACTTGAGCCAAAGATTTTGTTTCACAATAACGTAAAACAGGAACCAGATTCTATGTCAACCTAAGGTGGCATGGGATTTAATTATTGTCCCACTTGTGCATATCATCTCTCACAATTGAAGCTGTTTTGTTGGAGTTTTTTTATTCATTGACATGATGCAGTCTTTTCCATGCTTAGAAAATTTAAAAAATAAAAAAAAAACCACCAGATCTCAATATTTTGTGAGGTTTTGCCCTTCATTCTGATGGCAGGTCATCTTTGTCTACAGGTTAAACTGGCACAACAAGCCTCTGTTGGGCTTACATTGCAACATTTTGGTATGTTAAGTGAACTCTTAAAACTGGTCAAGACAAAATTACGAGCAGTATAGCAAAGTCAAGAAACCTTCCATTTCAGTAGTTTATGTTTCCAGTCACAAAAACAGTGGCTATCACAAAAACTCAAGTTGTATCGTACATGTACTTTAGAAATGTACGTATAAATTTATTGAAATGAATTAGAACAACAATACACGACTATCGAGCAAGAAATTTATGAATCCCAACATGCTCGCAGTCAATAAAATTGGGTAGCAACTTAAAATTGAAAGAAACCTCAGCAAACTGTGGTACTTACCACACCCATAGTGAAGTAGTTGAAGAAGTAGTCGGCACTCTCAGCCCTCACATGTTTGTGGGCGTCGGGCAGGTGTATCTTCATCTTGTCCTCCGACTTGAAGAACTGGCGGCTCGGACATCCTAAGGCACTCACCACATCCTAGTGGAGAATAAGCCAAACAGTAGGACAAACATGCTGCATGGTGTGGTTGGCTATTGCAGCCTGGGGATTCCTGATTCTTTTATGACAACAATTTTTCTAAGGACTCTACGAATCATTTTAATTTTGTAAAGATAATTTTAAGGTGAACAAAATTATATTGAAAAAAAAACTGTCTGGTTTATTTAAGGGCTCAGTTCATCCAATCCCATCAGTATCAAGTTTTAAAGGTAAACTCAATAACCATGTCATTGTTAACTCAATAATCTTGTTATTGCAAACTGAATAATCTTTTCATTGTCTTGAACTTGAAGAACCCAGACAGATACAGTGCTTTGAAAACCAACAAGCTCCAACTGAAAAGGAAACATCTGCTTGGACTAGCACTGTTTTGAGACCACCAATTCCTTTAACCTTTGGTTGTCAAGCACAAACACCTACAAGGTCCAACATTCCTTTATATTACAAATTACAAAGCTATAAAGTTTGATGCTCACAAGGTTGTTTTTGTTTGTGTGTAAGAATGTTGGCTTTTTACATTGTATGTTTTGTACCAGGTTACATTCACACTCTTACACAAAATTAATTACCTGAAGAGAGTGACTTGTACGTGTATTGTGCCAACGAAAAAAAAAAGACAATCTGAGACCTGAACATTAGAGATAGTTTGAAATTTGAATTATGCAAACCGTTTTTTAAAGAAGCTTTTTATACATGGCGATCTGAAATTTTGGAGAAGGTATTAGTAGCGTTTTCCCACAAAGTAAAGTAAAAAAGCAAATCGTCTCTCTTCTTTATCATCTGTCCATGTCAGGGAATTTTTTTAAAAAAATGTTTATTATCTTCATCTGCATACCAAGAAGTTAAAGCAAGCCATTACACACCAGAGCATTTTCAACTCATATTCCAGAGCATAAGAGTATGGATATGCGTTGATTGTTAAAAAAGAAGAACTCTGCTTTTTGCCGGTGCAGATAACACTGAGGAAAGTAAGATTCAAACCTGCTACTGAAGAATCTTGAGTAAGATGCACTAACAACTGGGCCACATTTCCCCTGGATACCATCTAACTATAATCTATGTGGGAAAAACAGAAATCTTGCATCCCCCCCCCCCCCTTTCATGAAAGAGACTGAAGCAACCTGTCCAATCAAAGATTTACGTCTTTTGAAAAGCCATACCAGCAAGCTATAAACTTTCCTTCCTGGACCAGATTATTAACAAACCAGTGCGTCACTATCATAACAGACTGACCTGTACCGAGTCTCCAAACCGGACGATCCTCTCCACCGACTTCTTTCTTGTGTCAACCAGCTTACCCTGTACATTGCCTGGGTTAGAAATAAAGGAAAGGAGACCAATGAAAACCATGCAAAATTCAAACAGGCACCAAATTTTAAACTAAGCAAATTGAGCACTGCTTAATGCAAACAATATTGTTATCTAATGAATCTTTGGTCCAAGGGTCCTGTCCTGATACCACAGTAAAATAAAAGGACACTGTAAAATTTTTTTATTCTTGATTAAGAAGATAAGCTGGCAGACATTTCATACAAATAATGCTGAAAAAGATGTGAATAGTGATGACTATTGTGATCTTAGTGATAACAACACTTAATGTGAAAGCCTTTATAAAAAAAAAACAAAGGCATTTATACAAATGCAATACACTAAAAGGAACAAGAACAGAAAGTTCACGACTGAA
Organism: Elysia marginata; assembly: GCA_019649035.1. Classification (NCBI taxonomy): domain Eukaryota; kingdom Metazoa; phylum Mollusca; class Gastropoda; family Plakobranchidae; genus Elysia; species Elysia marginata. Next base: position 327,057 of record BMAT01013603.1, on the reverse strand, counting down.
TCTTTGCGAATGAAAAAGATAATAACACGACAGATTACTTTGAATAATAGGTGCGAAAACGGGTAACAGTGTAAACAAATAGTAGCTTTTTTGCCTGTTATTTTAGCTGGGGGGGGGGGGATAGAGCAATCAGTCATCAAGACCCACAGATCTGTCTCAACATCCCAGTACCAAACTGCACGGTACAGCACAGAGAGACTCACGACGTTCCAACCAGGACTCACCTTCAGTGACCAGCAGAAACTTGATGCCCTGAGTGATATTGTTCTCACGTAGAACCTCCAGGCACTCCAAGAAACAGTTGCCATAAAAACAGGCTACTGGCAGAGACGGGGCTCTAGAGATCAGATAACAAAAAAAAAACAAAGGAGCTGTGTAAGCTGGTAGCTGCTAATCACATAGCTTGAATCTTTCAACCATCACTAATACTATGCATGTTTGTAGAGGTAAATTATTAAAGATCATGACGTTAACTGTTGACACCTGACAGTAAAAAGTAACACCGCTGCAACAGAGTCAGGGTTACAGGCAGCAGTACTCACAGATAGGGAAAGAAAAAGAAAGAGGAATAGGAATATGAGTTGGAGGTGGAGGATATGAATAACAAGAACAGGGTAGAAAAAGGAGTAGTGGTTGATTGAAGAGAGAGAGAAAAAGGAGAGAGACAGTGAGGGAAAGAGAGAAAAACATACATGCTTAGAAAGACAGATACTTAAATAAATGAAACATAAAAGAAAGAGACAGGGATATATAAAGAAATGTGATGAAGAAGAGAGATAATTTCTTCTCACCTAGCGTCTGTGAGGCTGTTTCCAGAGTAGATGCACATGCGCGCCACCACAGGTGACATACCGTTGGGGAATTGAAGAGAGCCAAGACCATGGGCGTACTTTGGCTGATGAGGAGGTGACAATGATAATGATGAAGAGGTAGAAGAGGAGGTTGACGAAGAAAGTTGAGGTTGTTCAGTGTGCACATGATTTAGTTGAGTGTCGTGTGTCGCGTGATCCATACGTGTGTCATGTGATGCGTCATCCAAATGTAGGTCATGTGTCACATCATCCAATGGTGTGTCGCATGCCACAGGATCCAAATGTGTGACGTTTGTCAGAGGATGAAAAGTTGAAGCAGACATAGAATTCGGTATGTCATCATTGTATAAAGCAAAAACACCAGTTTTGTCCGATATTTCCACAAAATCGTAGAGTTCATCAGACGTCAAGAGTTCATGATCCATCATTTTGTCCGCCGAAACAAAGTCGAGAGTTTCGTAGGGTTCAGAGAGAAGCATATCATCATTGGTGTCCGAATGGATGACAATTTTGGAGAAATTTGAGGGTAGAGACGTTGGTGGCATCGGTTGTAGTGGCAGTGGCAGATGTTGTTGTTGTTGATCATGCAGAGGATGAGGAGGACGTGGCAAGGGAAGCGGGCCAATCAGGCGTGGGTCGGGCCGCGGGAAAAGAGAGAAAAATTCCAAATTCTTTAACAATTCGTGTAAAGATTAATTTCATTTTTACTTCATCGCAAACCAGCACAGAATTCCATTGCACCAGCAAATAACCCTCCCAATCATCAAGCCATTCTATGACTTTGTATTTATTTTTAAGAGAATTTGAGAATCAGTTTATTATGAACAAAATTGTTGGAATTTATGGAAAATGCCCGGCTCTGAATTATGTTTCAGACTTCACTCATCACTTGAGTTTGATAAAACAGGTGAAGTTTGAAGTCCAAAAGAACTTAATCTAGTAGCAGCGCAGAGAAAATAAAACTGCCATGAATCACAAAGCCCAATAAATATTGTGAACCTTATCCGTGCACCAACAAAAAAGATTGCAATTTTCTAACTCAACGATGTGCTACTCCAGAAACTCTCCATGCCCTTGTGTTTCACACTTTCATGATTGATAGTCAAAAGATACTAAAGTCCTAAAACCTCTTGTCAAGTAAGGTATAAGTAAAACTATGCAAGATTTTTATGTTTTCTTGAAAAAAAAAAATTGAAAATGAAAAATTTAAGTTTCATTTTATTTTACAAAGTACCGGGTATATCAAAGTCAAACTGAGAAGGAAGGAGGTTTTACATAGAGAAGCTGTTACAGTGGAATCTGAGACTGGTTTCTCACTCAGCATCCATAGCTGAAGGAGACTCCTCTTGTGTTCTACAATCTCACGTTATACCGCCCACATTTTCTTACATGCCATAACAAACACACACAAAATACTTGATCACCTCGTTAAACTATACCAAGGTCTATATTGTGTAACACTAAAATGGTATTTAACTCTTTCTCACTTTACTACATCAGTATTTTGCTCTTTCTGTCATCAACGTTATGCTCATTCTTCCTTTCTCCCATCAGCATTTTGCTCTTTCGTTCTCCCATCAGTATTTTGCCCCGTTTCCCTATCTCCCATGAGTATTTTGTTCTCTATTTTCTTTTTCCAGATTCCATCAGCATTTTGCTCTTTCTTTTTTCATCCATCAGTATTTTGCGCTTTCTTTCTCCTCTACTGCGCCATGTTTAAAGCATCCATTGATACTGACCCTTCTATTACCCAGATTAAACAGGTATGATGAAGATTAATCGCTGTTTTAGTTGTAAATAATGAGTTGGAAAACTTACCTCGTAAGTGGAATTAATCTGAAAATCAAATGAAAGACCTCGGAAATTTAGAACAAAAAGCTGCTTCTCTGCGATGTACACTGCAAAGAGAATTGAAACAAAACAAAATAATTAGGAAGTTATACACGATCCCATAAAACGACATTGGTAAGACACAGCATCAAAACAAGACCCATCTACCGTTCTGTTTATCACAAGATCAGAGAAGGAGTGGAGTCCTGGTTTAGTGGCACAACTTCGGCTGTAAAAAAAGCGTAATAATAATACTAATAAAAATAACAATAATAATAACAATAGCAATAATACTACTACTAATAATAATGATAATAATAAGAAAAAGAAGAAGAAGAAGAAGAATAGAGTGTGCTTGTATAGCGCATAACTACAGGAAAGTGACCTATGCGCTTCACATTCTATAAATAAAAATACACGTATACACCTGTGCATGCATTACTCAAACAATCACATTTGCAGAACACTTTTTCTTTACAAAGCAAACAATGCTACCAGTACCATGCCACTAATCACGACCGATCTATTTCTCACCCCCCCCCTCCCCTTTTTTAACATAATAACAAAAAACTTCTGTAAATGAATCAGAACTAGTACTAGCGAAGACGGTGTGGTATCACTGCTCAATGTTAATTAAATGTTTAGTAAACAAGCAGGTTTTTAAACTTGCTTTGGGCTCACTTTCTGTTATCTCAAAATATTGAAAAGAATAATTCCATCCCATTTGAGGTGTTGATAGAGAAAGAACGATCCCTGAAATTTTCTGGGTAGATTCTTTAAGTAAAAGCGCCGTATCATGAATACAGAAGAATAGAGAAGAAAGAACAGTTTTATATCCAATACTGAGAGAAAATGAAGCTTGATTACCATGGTACCTTTTCAGACCTTTTATAAGAATGAGCCTCACCACATTTTTCTGAACCCTGTGCAGTTTTCCAATGTATTTGTTGGACATGTTGACAAGAAGAGAATTGCAATAAGAAGTGATGAGATCAAAACTTCAAAAAAAGTTGACTTACAAAAGCCGAAAGGTGTCAAAGTCTGCATAATTCAAAATACAGATTTCTACATAGTCTATATCTGTTGTCTTGTTGGTTGTTATTTTGAAGAAGTCAAATGTTTTGTGGGTTGGTATGAGCAAAATTTCCTCATTTTGACAATGAACTAAACTGGCATGCCCATGTTGATGTCTTATGCAACAAATTGAACAGGAGGCTGTTTTTCCTTAAACAGTTGAAATCTTTTCATGTGAATGAAAGCATTCTAAAAATGTTCTATCAAGCTTTCAGTCAAAGTGTTATAACATTTGGTATAAGTTGTTGAGGAGGGAGCATCACAGAGGGGAACAAACAAAGAATAAATAGATCCCATAAAAAGGCTGGAAAAATAGTGGGTGAGGAGCTGCCACTTTTAAACGATCTATATCAAAAACACTTTATGTCTAAAGCATTAAATATAGTAAAAGATCCATGCCACCCTCTTTATATTGCATACCAGATTTAAAGAACACCAGGAAGAATTATTACTGTCCACAGCAGAACAGAACGATTAAAAAAATCTTTTGTTCCGGCAACATCTCGAAAGTTATCGGAATAAAAATTCACACGTAAATGTTAACTTTGAGGCTTCATTTTCTTTTATCTATGCATTTTATATATCAGTGAATTTATGGCCGTAAGGAAAAATGTGAGAGAGGTGAGGAAGTGAGTGTGAGAGTGAGACTAAGAGAGAAACTTGGTTCTGTCGAAAAGATGTGTTTGTTTAACGTAAGTCTTGATGGTGTGTAACTACGTATATTTAATGTATTTCTGCGCTTGAGTGTGAAATTTAATTATCAAACTATATATGCCATTTGTTCCAGCACCAATGTCCATGCCAAATTTCCAACTATGGATCAATAAAGTGTATCATTATTCTTATCTTATCTTGATACTTCGTTGTCAAAATCGAACTCATATTTCTAGGTTTTCCAGTCAGAGTGATCACCTTGTCTTCAATAGATAGAAATATATGATTTACATCATTTGAATCAGGATCTGCATTGCACGTGCGAAATGCTGTTTTGTCTTGTTTAAGTTTCGGCATGTTAGAATTCATCTACGATTTGACATTAACAATATATATTCCTTGGCGTTGAATAACAGCTATTCTGTGTCGGGTGGACTGCTACATCATTAGAGCTAGATATCATCAGCATAGAAATCTTGTGGCGACTAGTAATCATTTTCCCTAACGGTTGGGTGTAGATCTATAAAATATATAAGAGGCACGAGTTCTGGACTCTGATGCACAAAGACTTCTAACTCATACGGTTTTGATAAATGTTTTGTTGTGAGAACTGACTGCATACGATCACATACATACGACTGAAACCAGTCTAAAACTGTCCTTGTCGGCCGTAGCGTGTGAGACAGCCTGTTTAGCAGAATCGAAAACGTGTGAGACAGCCTGTTTAGCAGAATTAAAAACGTGTAAGACAGCCTGTTTAGCAGAATTGAAAACGTGTGAGACAGCCTGTTTAGCAGAATTAAAAACGTGTGAGACAGCCTGTTTAGCAGAATTAAAAACGTGTGAGACAGCCTGTTTAGCAGAATCGAAAACGTGTGACACAGCCTGTTTATCAGAAATTAATGACATACGTGTAATATGTCGGCGTTTAGTCATTGAGAAAGGCTATTTAGATACATCTTTTACGTGACTTCTTCACAGTCAGGAGTTAAATGGGTGCCCTGTTATGGCAATTGAAAGATCTTGTCAGTATGCTAAAGTGACGCGCTCTAACTCATGTTAGCATTCGAAAGGTAATAATTGTGATGGCTTGTCGGGGAAACCTAGCAAAGGGTTTCGAGAATTTGTTGATTAGGCAGTACATAAAGAAAATTCTTTATTACTAAACTTTAGGTAGATGCGTGGAACTATGCAGGGTCAGTGTGGAAGAACAGTACATCAGATGGAACTGTTCCCTCCAGTTAAGGCCAATCCAGATCTACATTCCAACCCACATGGGTTGGAATGACGTTTTAACTGTGGTTTTAACTGCGCCAACTCATGCCATCCACACTAGAGGTGAAACTTTAATGCCAACCTGTCAGCGCGTGAAGGGCTGCCTTGAGCTATTCTATTGTATTGTACGCACGTTCTTTTTGTAACCGATTGCTGTACATTGGTGATTTAATTTTCCACAGAGATTCCTCGGTTCTATATATTTCAATAAATTCTGAAATGTGTGACTGAGACCAAGAAGCCATGGCGAGATTTAGCTACTACTAGTCTACTACAAGCTAGATCTAGTGCTGTCATTCAACACACTGCACATTCATTACCGCCACTGCACTATTGTGTGCTGGGCACGGAAAAACCACTGGCAAAACAACATAGGCCTATATAAACATAATTAATGAAAAAAACATGGGGAAAAAAAAGCCGTAAATCGAGACCTGTACGCGAAGACTTTATTAATTTTGGCACGCTGAATTAAAAAATCTAATTATTTTTAACATCAGAGTGATATTTGTGGTTTTAATGCGTCTTAAAAATCCTCCCGGCTCAAAAAAGATCAGAGGGAAGCCGACAGACAGCGTCAAGCCGAGAAAAATATTAAGCATGCTTGATGTTGATTGGAAGTCAGCCGATTTGTCAAAAATTGTACGGGGAGCTTCAAAAAACCTATCCACACCTTCCATTCGGCAGCTCAAGCGGCACATTCGATAAACCCACCAATCCACCTCTTGAAAGTTTGTAGATCTGGACTGCCCTTTAGGGCAGTTTCAAACGTACATCAGATGGAACGGTTTTCTCCAGTTAGGGCAGTTCCAACAGTTTCAAACGTACATTAGATTGATTGTTTTCTCCCGTTAGGGCAGTTTTAAACGTACACCAGAGGGAACTGTTTTCTCCAGTTAGGGCAGTTTCAAACGTACACCAGAGGGAACTGTTTTCTCCAGTTAGGGCAGTTTTAAACATACACCAGAGGGAACTGTTTTCTCCAGTTAGGGCAGTTTCAAAAGTATATCAGGGGGAACTGTTATCTCCAGTTAGGGCAGTTTCAAACGTACACCAGACGGAACTGTTTTCTCCAGCTAGGGCAGTTTCAAACGTATATCAGAGGGAACTGTTTTCTCCAGTTAAGGCAGTTTTAAACATAGAGAAAATGCGCGTTAACTTTGATTTTTTTCGCTCGTCCTGGACACACGTACAAAAATTTCATTTTCTTTTGGATCCATGCCTTCTACAATGGTTTTCTCGAACTTATTTTGTTTAAAATGTAACAATAGTTGTTGACCTTCACTATCTAGATTTAGTTAAAGAACAGCAACAACAACAACAACAACAAAACCGCAATCCACGACCTTTTTCGACGCAAGAAAGCATTTCATTATATCGGCAGCATTACCATGAGTTGATGCAGAAACAAGTTCTCGGTGCTTCTGGGCAAACAAAATAAGAACTATTATCTGCCTATAGCCAAAGAAGTTTAAGTACCTGGTCCTACAAAACAAGCTCATTAATACGAACATTGTAAAAGGTAATTGCTAAAATACAAGGCAAGTATTGGCAAACAAAACAGTAAATTCTGTGAATAAGATGGTTTTTACCAAAACCTGTTCACGCCAAGAAATGGCTGTCTGCTGTATAATCTATAATAGATGAAGGCATTAGCATCGTTCTTAAAATCTGATGTAACCAAATCCGGTGGTGTGTGCTTAAAATAAGGGGGTTCGAGTCTGGAGAAAGAAACCACTCAAAGAGTGAAAGGACTGGGCTAGATGAGGAGAAGAAGAAGACTTCTCGTCACTCACCTATCGACGGCAGGATCAGACAAAAAAACAAAGGCAAACGTAGAAGAGGCAAAAGGCGCTATGTGGACACAACCGCTACTGCTGTACTGGATCCATTGATTAAGCTAGCTAAAAGTCAAGTCCACAGGGGAGGGGGGCACCGCCTGAAAATTACAGAGAAAATTCAGTAGAAAAAGAGAAAAACGACCGCGGGAAGTGTGGTTAACTTTAGATAGACAAAGAAGCAGCCAGCTGAGCAAGAAATTGAGATACAGCTAATTTAGTATGAGAAGGGTCAGCGTAAGGAAGCAGCTAAGTCACACATACAGGGTTCACGTCTTTCGATTGTTTAGTCCATACACAGCATCGTTGTTCAACGAAATCCTATGTCTTTTGAAGGAACATGGTCGGGCGTGACTGAACTTCTTCGTCCTTACAAAACTGAAATTTTAATACCAACAAATACGACA
>BMAT01013603.1:258885-271201 GCA_019649035.1 Elysia marginata | reverse complement strand
ATTGTTTGGCCGGTCTTTTCGTTCTGTTTGTCAGAATTCACCATAAATGTGTACATTCTATCTTTGAGTTGTTGAAAATAAACCACAAGATCTTTTAAAGATCGTTCGTGGTTGTTTAAAGCAGCAAGAACACACCCTGTAATGATTGAAAATCTAAAATAAACCTAGGTTTGATTTTTATGTTCAACAACTTTGATTTCGACCTTGTTGGTTTCTTAACTTTGCGTAAGATGTAAGATCAGCTTTTATGGTAGGCTCGAAAACGTGTGACTGCATTCTTTCAAAATTAATGTCCTCAGCCTTCTTTGGTTCGTTTGACACCAGCCTCAGCTCCAGAAGATGACTTTACGGGTATTTGCTTCCTTGTTTCCTATTCAAAACGTTGTACCTAGATGACATATATTTACAAAATAACGTATGTGTATACATGTATGTGTGTGTTTCTGTCCAGGTGCACCTCAAGTCCCAGTTCATACTGAACGGCGTATGCGTGTTGTGGCGAGGCTACATCGACCTAGTCAGGCTGGACGGTGTTGGCTGTCTCGAGTTCGACCGGGCCAGAGCTGAGGTAAGACAAACATACTGTCAGACAGGCATAGTGATATACTGTCAGACAGGCATAGTGACATACTGCCAGACAGGCATAGTGACATACTGTCAGACAGGCATAGTGACATACTGTCAAACAGGCATAGTGATATACTGTCAGGCAGGCATAGTGACATACTTTCAGACATTAGGCATTGTGGCATACTGTCGGGCAGGCATTGTGATATACTGCCATGCAGGCATAGGGACATATTGTCAGGTACTAGGCATAGTGATATACTGTCAAGCGGGCATTGTAATATACTGTCAGGCGGGCATTGTGATATACTGTCAGGCGGGCATTGTGTTATACCGTCAGGCACTCGGCATATTGATATACTGTCAGGCGGGCATTGTGATATACTGTTAGGCAGACATTGTGATATACTGTCAGACAGGCACTGTATTACACTGTCATACAGGCATTGTATTACACTGTCAGACAGGCATTGTATTACACTGCCAGACTGGCATTGTATTACACTTTTGTCAGACACGCATTGTATTACACTGTCAGACACGCATTGTATTACACTGTCAGACAGGCATTGTATTACACTGTCAGACAGGCATTGTATTACACTGTCAGACAGGCATTGTATTACACTGTCATACAGGCATTGTGACACACTGTCACAGGCATAGTGATATTCTGCCACACAGGCATGTGATATACTTTCATCGCATGTACAAGGATATATTGCCGGTTTATCAAATAAAGCTCTGCTGTTGGTACTGACGTAATCGACTTTGAGATGAAAATGTTATTCTCTTAATTTATCAAGCCAGAAATTATAATAAAATAATAGGAAAAAGTGTTTAGCTATTGTTCAGATTGCTTGTTTGCTTAAGATCCCACTCTGATTGCAATTACACAACATTTTGAGACAAAACCATACATGTGCTGAGCTGAGCTGAAAATTTCATTGTCCATCACACCACCAACACATAAGTTCTCTCATATTATTAACGTATGTACACAATCGTTTCCATTCAAACTAGTCTTAATTAGTTCTAATGCGTATATAAGCGTATCGATTTATTAGTGTCTTGTGTTTCACCGTAATCGTATTCGACCAGAGTGAGACACGAACCTTAGTTTGCGTAGGTGTATCGATCAGACCAGGCGTAACTGAGCGACTCGAGTTTTGAATTTCCCGCCAAGGCTATTGGTTGCTTATCTCCCTTTGTTTCTCCGCGCCAAAAGTAGCTCTGGGCAGAAGGTTGGGATCTTCGCGTAGCGTAGCGTCGGTTTTCAGTTGCCGGTCGAGGCTTAACGTTTACAGTGGAGGCCAATGCTCACATTTGCGAACTTTCCTTGAATTAAGAAGTGTCAGATTTTGTGAAGAGAGTGAGAGAGACAGATGACATTGTCTTAAGGCGCATGTCCACTGCAGATGAGACGTCTCTTTATGAATTAGTTTCAGGCATGGCGCTTTGCTCACCATGTATGCCGTTAACAAACACTCCTTTTCGACTGATGCATGTAATGAAGGCCCACATGCTGTCGCCCAGGTTTACAGGAATAAGACGCGGAGCTTTCGATAGGCGCTTGCCCGAATCTTTTAGCAAAAATTAGCCTTGCTTTGCGCATTTTTGCTCATTCGAGAGAAAGACGCATAGAGTGCATATTATCTTTCTTATGCTTCTTCCATCTGTCAAATTCCTATTCATTTCACATAAAGGACGAGGCCATTAGCGCATCATAAAAAATCCAGACAAAAGATATTCCCGAGGAATTAACAAGCAGAGCCTTAAGAAAGTCTGGAAACTTTGTTTGGGAGGCATGGCCTAAGGAAAATTGTTACGGCCCCGTTATATTCATAGCTGAGTTGGAGGACGCTTGCATGCAACTTGCACTTGTCTTCAACAAAAGACCTGTTCAAGACAAAGGGGGGAAAAATCAATAATCTCAGGGCTACATGTTCAAAAGCTCAGCTGTCTTATGTTTTTCTGGCCTTGTAACAAGAAGACAAGCCTGGCCCTGGAGATGAGAGGAGTCTGGCAGGTTTGGTGTCCTCAGTCTTCGGCACGAGCACATGTCGGGCCCGCCAACTGGAGCAGCTTTCCTCACATTTCATTTGAGCATCTGATTCCATGCCAGTTATTGAGGAGCCTTTTTGTCTAAATCTTGAAAATCTTTCATTGGCACAATTAGCATCAGCGGAGAACAAGTTGCGCATGCGCAATGTATTAAGTAAAACTTTTTCCGGGCGATCCTAGTTCTGTGGACACCTGCACGTTACGACAGGGCCAGTTTCTTCAACAATTCCCTTCTTGACTTCTTTAAAAGAACTCGCTTCTTTGATGAGGGCCTGTGTTCTAGCCTGACTGCGGTTTTTCTATTCTCTTCAAATCTTTGAGATCATCTGCTGGCCGAGATTGTGCATGTTTTTATGGGATACTTTGGTCTTGAGGACCATTTGGCGGAGATGGAGGAGGACAATGGACCAGGTGGACATCCAAACTCCGCCTCGCCCAAACTGATCTGCGACATGTCCTTGACAAGTTTGTGCTTTATTCCAACTGCAGTTGCTATCCTTGGTGATCTTTAATGTATTTCTTCTGAATGGAAGAGATTTGTCTTTGTGTCGAATATCTTGTAATGATGACGCATTCCCTGGGCACCTGCCAATGTCTTCTCTTATATATACCACAATGTGGGAACATTACACTATTGATTCGAAATCTGTAATTTCAATATAAAAAAATTATAGGCAGTCTGCACCCAGCATTTGTTTAATTGTGTACATGAATCTCTTTATTTTTGTTTATATTTTAAACATATGAAGATACAATTAACGAAAATCTGCTTAATTCTCCTAGATTCAGCGAAGAAAACTCAAACCGTGTTGTGAAAAATAACAGCTTATGAGTATTTTACCGCCCGAACTATTGCGCTTGTTGTGGAAAGCTTTAGATTAAAAGCAGGGCAAGTTGAGATGTTCAGATCTATGGGTTTTTTGTTTTGTTTTTTTTTTTTAGATTACCACAACATTTTGTAACTTTTCAGGGAATCGCAATAATTCTGAGCATTTCATAACGTTGTAGAGTCCGAACAAAGCAATGATCAGAATATCAAACTCTTTGATTGTGGGATCTTATTGTCTTCTACACTTTAATTTTATAATTACTGGATGAAATATTAATCAATGCAATTGTGTTTGTCTAAAAGTGGTTTTGAAAGAATAAAGTTTCATAGCTCAACTGTTAAACTGTAACTCAAGAAGAGACTGATCACACCCCAAGTCCAAATGTCTTTTATGGTTCTTTATCTGGTTTCGCTTCCGGTTTTATTCAAGATATTTGACCGCTGTCTTGAATTCTTGCAGGTCTAGTGGAAAGACCAAGATTTAAATTCTCTACTTTAAAGGAGGTTGGAGAAACATTGCATAAAGCTTGCAAATCATATCAATAAAATTAAGTAACACGATTTTATCTTGTAACTTGTAGATTTTCCTCTGCTGCCATGAAAACTGTACACATTGTAAATGTTTGGCGTTTCCAGTGATCGTTACCGCATTTTTTGTTTCATCGCCTACATCATCATCACAACTGGTCGCGGCCTCGAACGATTCCTCCCAGCACAAACCAGTTCGAGACTTTAATTCGCTTAAAACTAATACCTTCAGCTGGCCAACATTAAACATGTAATGTTAATTTCATCAACCAAGGACAGGAAAAAAAATACAAGCAACAGATCTATGAATACCAGTAAAGATCCATTAGAATCCGCAGGCACTGTATACCAAACTAACCCCGGCTGGTGGCGTCCTGCTCTCGTGCTAGGCGCTCGGCTCTGAGGCCGAAAGGTACAGGGTTTGAGCCCTAAGTTGTCGTACTACTCCTTCAAGAAATCTCTTTGTATCCATATCCTCGCTTTACTCAGATGTTACAATGAGCACTTTCAATTGACAGTGACACATCTTGTCAACGTGTCAGAGTCGTGTGTTGAAAAAAATGCCTCTCTTTTGTGAATCAGGCGGTAATTTTCTTGGTAATGATCCGTTTGGTAACCCAAGTAAAGCGTTTAGAACCTTTTAATGGATTATGTGCTTTTTTCCCTCAATTGTATTAGTTTTGTGTATTGCTTTGATCTTTAGGTCGAGGCGAGTCTCCTGCGGGAACAGGTAGAACAGAACAGCAGACGTGTACACGAGTTTGAAGACCGTCGGCGGCAGCAACAGCAGCAGCAGCAACAACTGGACCAGGAAAGACACGAGCGCCAGGAGAGACAGGAGCGACAGGCGTCTTCAGAGGCAGAGGTAGTTGAAGCTCTCTTGCGTTTCTCTGAAGCTCCACAGAGCGGCAACCCGTCCTGCTCCCCATCCTCCTCCTCAATGTCCCAGTCTCACCAACACCAGCACCAGCACCACCACCAACAGCAATCACACCACCACCATCACCAGCATCTTAATCTTCAAAACGACCACAACCACAACCATCACCTTTCGTGACACTGGCAACATTTTAGACGCAAATATTAGGGACATCATGGGTATAAGTGGAAGCTATTCATTCCGAAACGAATATTTTTCTTTATTCTCCTTCCTTCCTTTCTTACGCTACATAACGAACATCACTTCATCCCCAATCCGTTACAGAACAAACTGGTAATACTTTTACCATTCCAACACATATAAATCGGATCTTCTGATTTTTTCGCGATGCCGATTCAACTCTTTAGGAATGTCTAAAGATAAAGCTGTTGATGCCTAAACTTACACTGTATGTCAATATTTGCAATGTGAAGCGCTTTCGTCCTCCCAATGCCGTCCACTTACGTCACGCTAAAACTTCCACGTGTCTTTGATTGGTTATGGAGACACAACTTTCCACGAACTCAGTCACCTCAACGTCGCACTAGCTTGTTGCCTACTGAGCAGAATTATTCCAACAAACTCCCCAGCGCTAGAATCGATGCAAGAAAGTACTGTCTCAGCTAAGAACACATCAATCCTCGCTACTTTAGGTTTTTATTATTGGGAGCTGCCATTTTCAGCTATTTTGCTTTTTTTTTTAAGCCTGAAGACTTAAGCCTGAAGACTAGATGAACACTCAAATTTGAATAAGATTTATCCCATGAACAATAACAAATCAGTGCTTCTAAATTACTTATTTTTATAGGGTTCCTATATGTTTATGAAGTTGAGAACATAGCGTCAGTATTTTCAGTTATTTTCAGGAAATTTGAGTGGTTTCCCTGATTATCACAAATCCTGTTCCAACGTTTTCCAGTTGGTAGTGTCCGATATTCTTTAGACATTCCTTGAAACTTGTTACAGTGGTTAAGGCGTGAAGCACAGGTTGAGGTGATCTCATCTCACGCCGAACAGAGAGAGAGAGAGAGAGAGAGAGAGAGAGAGAGAGAGAGAGAGAGAGAGAATGAGAGAGAAAATCAAATGCTACAAAAGATGGTATTTTCACAAATTTTCTAGAGACCTGAGGTAGTCCATGCTGTTTTACTGCATGTTGAGCATTAAAGTGATGACTGTGATCCGAGATGTTCTTTATATACAACATTTTGAAATTTTCTTCAACCTTGCATACATTTTTATGGACGTGCTATATCCCCAAAGAAATTTTTAAAACAAATTATACTTTTAAAATTTTTGTTGCGATACAAAGATGCCTTATTTGTGTAAATAAAAGATATAAAGTGTAAAAAAAAAAACGGTATAAAAAAAGACAACTGTCTATGGTTTGCTACAACTAATTTTTTTGTAAACTCCAGAGCTATTTCTCACGACCCAATAAGCCGGGATAGGTCTGTTTACAGTGTCCAGTACACTATGTATATTCTCGTATTTGATTATATGTGATGGCACCTGCCTGTGTTGAGAAAACTCGTAACCTACAGGACAAACTGAAGCAAATGAAGTTTTACAACACCTAACAAAGTTGGCGTTGCCAGGTATAGATTAGCACATAAATGAAATTTATACTAGTTTTTATACAACTTTTAGAAATAGATTGAATCTCAACGGCCTCCATAATCTTCACCCCTACACACATGAGGCAACGTAGCGCAAAGTCATCCACTTCAAAATACAAGTAGGGCCCATACCGGTGGCTGCTTGCTGAAACGATATATAACAAGTTGAGGTTTTTAGAACAAAAGAACTAAAGCCAAATTAAATCCCAGAAGGTATTTTCTTACAGCAGAACAGCTTAGAACAAGTTTAATGTTAACATGGTAAATTAGGCACATTCGAGGGATTCTCTTATGGTCCTATTGTGATAGTGTAGACCGGCATGATTGAACTTGATGTTACTTGTCCGAACTTTATTTGAGTTTTCATTCATTTTAACCCAGGGTATGAATAATATAAATACAGATGTAGCTCACACTTAGATGGAACAAAAATCAGCGACAGGGAGAGAGAGAGAGAGAGAGAGAGAGAGAGAGAGACAGACAGACAGACAGAGAGAGACAGACAGACAGACAGAGAGAGAGAGACAGACAGAGAGAGAGAGATTTCCATCGTATCCTATTGTCGATTCGAGAGAGAGAGAGAGAGAGAGAGAGAGAGAGAGAGAGATTTCCATCGTATCCTATTGTCAATTCGGGCATGATTGTACTTTGTTATTCCACACGACGTTAATACATTGTGAAGGTTTCCAATCATTTTTTCCATTGGTTTGAACAACATTTGAAATTCAAATGTTTCGCCAGTACTAGTAGTGTTAATGTTAGAATATGAATCGAAACAAAACCACAATCGAAAGGAATTGCCTCCTCTTTCTTGCAATGTAAAATCCCACAATAATCATTACTTTCTCTGGAAACTACACAAGTTTCCGTCGCACTAAGAATGAGAAGCTCAAAAGAATCACTGCATTATTTTAGAAAAGCAATGCTTTTAAGTGTGAGGGTAGTGGCATTAGTTTGATTTTCACCGGTTGAAAGACAAACAATTGTTGTACAGATTTGCTATTGAATTGACATATTTAACTTTCTGTATTTTATGATTGCATTGAAAGCAAAGAGATTCCTTCCGAACCAGCTTTATTATTATTTATGCATTATTGTCAGATTATCGGGTGTAACGTGTACAAGTTACAGTGTATCATCGTCATATCTGTTTTTTAGCGCAGTGGTCCATGGAGCTTTACTGTATCTTGATGTAGTTTTTGGTTTTTGTTGTTTGTTTTTGCATGCAGTTGCTTCATCACATGACATCTATTTATAGCACAGTTTTTGTTTATCATTTTTGTTACGCTTGTGAAATCTGTATGTGTGTTAGAATATCGCTATTATGGAGATATTTTTGCTTCAACCTTGGCTCATGTCACTATCATGTTGTTTTATTATCATTCTATTCATTCATTTTGACAATTTAAACTGTTCTGTTTTATCATGGGGGAGCTCTTTAAAGTTATTAACTTTTTAGTAATGTTTTAAATAATTATACACTCCCCTTTCAAGTCTTTCGACTTCTTTCCTTCTTCAATGACATTTCTTTATATCAAATTGTTGACAGTCATCATTATTCGCAAGCATTAAAACAGCAGTGCTTTTTAAATATATATGTGCAACACTATCTTCTAGAATCTCTTAATGAGATAGCATAAAATTTGTTTTGGTCTCTTTAAACATTGACAAGGGAAAACTAAGACCTGGGCAAAAACGATACAAACATTATCAGAAAAATAAGTTATTTCGTGTAGAATTATTAGAGAGAGAGAGAGAGAGAGAGAGAGAGAGAGAGAGAGAGATTCAAAACCGGGCAGAGAAAAGATTGTGAAAGAAAGAGAGGTTATTGATGTAAGCCTGTTAGTTAAGCTTGTTGACTTTTCCCCATGGTATGTTCTAGGCCCGGCAGCGAGAAGTGAGTACAATCTAGTCAACAAAGAGTATCGTCAATCTACGAGCCTTCTAACTTAATTATGTGCTTTAGAGGTCAGACTTGACTAGCAATTCTTTTTTTTTCTCTCAGTTCTAGACTATATGTGTTTAGTTCTTTCCTATTCGTTCTCTATGTTGTTGAAGTTGGTGATCATTTCCTTGATGAAGATTTTATTTATTTCAAACATATTTTCCTGTCATTATTTTTTAACCGTTTTGGCATGCTTTATTGTATTTTTTCTGTTGTGGAATTTTTATTTCTGCATCAACTTTTGCAAACTTGTAAGCCTTTTTTTGTAAAAAAAAAAAAAAAGAAAAAAGAAAAGAAAAGAAAACGTTTTTCTAGTTGTTATATTCCTAATTTTAAACAAAATAATGTTTGCAATAAATATATTTTGTTTATTTTACAAAATAAGATAATTGAAAGGTGTAAAATACTTAATTCTGTTTTGTCTGTTCATGGCTATGAAATAAAACTAATTTTTATGCGAAATTAAAATGACTACGAATTTTTTTTGACGTTATTGATTGTTGGTTTTCTAGACAATAAAGTATCAGAAATCAAACTTCATTATTGTACAGGTCAAAGATCAAAGGTAAGTAGCGTGATCAACACTAGATCAAAACTGCAGAGACTATGACACTGCATCTCCCACCTTTTTTGCCTTGCATGATCGCTCACTATAGGGCTGTATGGGGCTGGGAGCCAACTGAACTTTTTTGTTGTTGCTTTCTCTGTTGTAAAGAAAATTTTAATGTTTCTCTCAGGCATGGTTTTCTTCTTCTTTTTTTTGTGTACATTAGAGGCCGATGCAGATAATTTTATGCACACAGGAACAAATTTGACTTCGAATTATCCAAATTTATATTATAGTTATCAGTATACACCTGACTCTGGTTAGTCGATCTTCGAGCGCGCGGGGAGTAGGGGGGGGCATAAGCAATAGCATCGACTTAGGTGAAAAAATCGAGCTGTATGAGAATTTTCATGCATTATTGTCCCAACAGAACACAACAAAAATCAACTTAGCTGAAAATCGACTTAACAGCTTCAGCTCTTGTGTGTGCATCACAAAAAGGTCTAAAACATGGTCTGAATATGGTTAGAATGAAGTACAAGTAACTTTCTGAAAACTCCAGGTACGAATTACTGTGTGGCGCCGTGGTCTATGACCGGATACAGCGGTGGCAGGTCGACATTTAGTCTTTGAGAAAGGCTATTTAATCACATGTATTTTTTCGCTGCATTTGGCGTTAAATGAGTACCCAGTTATGTGCAGTGGAAGATTTTGTCAGAGTGCCAAAGTGAAGTGCTGTAATAGTTGCTGCTTTTTTAGTACGGAAAGTTGGTTATGGCCTGTCGAGGAACCCAAATAAAGCGTTAGGGGCATTTAGTAGTTTCGGCGCTATTTAACAAAATACTCTTTACTTTACGTCTTTTCATGAATTGGATCGAAAGAACTGGACTGGGATTTTCACAATCAAAGACTAAAACTTTTTCTGTGGGTGTCACTGAAATGTAAACTCTTGGCAACTATTGTAGGCTAGTATCCCCTGAAGATTGATGTGCCTAGGTCAAATTATTCTGTTTTCATACAAACGATATTCCTCCACACCAAATTGCTTCCTATTTTAAATCTTGCAAACTTGAGTCTAGTTTATTTAAACAAGCTGCGAAAGTCATCATATACTCTATACATTTGGTTGTGTCCATCTGATCACGATTTGAACATTCAAAGCTGTCCACAGCTTTAAGTCCTTACAAAGACATGCAGTTTTTGAACGTGTGACAAAAAAAAAAAAAAACCATTTGATATTACTTAGACTGCTTGGTTCTCTCCAACAATCTTTACGTCACTCATTAAGATTTGTATTCTTTTGTAAAATCTATGGATAATTTGAATTGCAGATAATTTGGAAGTCAAGTTATGTTCCCTTGAGGCTCGGACTTTACTGGTTTTTTTTACAAGTATGTACTCCTGTTTTGACGAACATGTTTAAAAGAGATCAATACGCTACAATCAAGAACATACCCATACCAGATCAATTAAAATACTTGACATGTATACGCCAACATAAGCTGTAACCAATAGGACACACTTAACTATGTCTTAGTGTGTAATACTAACTGCTGCAACAGCAGGAAATAGTCAACTGATTGAAAGATTTTAAAGGCATGAAATAAGCAGTGAAGCGAAGTAGGCTTTTTAGTGGAAATGCCCGAAATGCCTGTCTTTTATATGATTCGGACCTTCGGCTTATAGATGCTTTGGCACCCACCGCCTTGTCACTTAGAGAAGCATAGCTTATACCATGTCGTCACAACGCTCCTTAAAATAGGAAATAGTCAAGTAAGTTTAACTCTTAGTTTTCAACATTTTCATGGCCTTTTCTCGAAATCGCTTCTGGGAATTCCTGCATTTTTTACTGGCGTAACATTAACAAATGTGCGCAAAATTTTTTCCAATTAATAATAGTCTGGTTAAAAAGAAACCAGAAGACTAGCTTCGTCAGTCCCTTTGGAGTGAGCCAACGTCTTCCAAAGAATCTCAGTTCCTTTATTTGCACGTGTCTTTAGATTGTTGTCCGACAGGTACTGCAAGCCTAGTATTCAATCGAGCACTTTATTAGAACATGAGTTTATACAACTCTTTTCTTTTTTTTTTTTATTTTGCTGTCTAAACAATTTAAAAATGTGTCTGCCAGAAGTGTAAAATATTGAATGTAATTGTTTATTTCCTCTTTGTCTGAAAAGCAATTTCAAAAACCCCCTTTCCTGTAGGTGGAGTGTATGCCTACCAACAATAATTGGAACCAATCACCCCAATGAAATATGGGTATCCCTTGAGCGCAAGATAACAATCCAATAATTATATGCGCACAGGAAACGACTGTGGTATTTCTATTTGCTACTGTAAATGGTATGTGACGTTTTTATAATTAGATGTAGATCTACGTCTAATTCTCAAGCGTCTTTGTGATGCAGCACACGTTGTCTTTCTTGTGATGTCATATTAAGTTTGAGCTAGTCTTCCCGCTCTACACCAGAGTGATAAACGTTTTACTTAGTCAGTGATGTACTCTAACTATGTACCAGGTACTAATCGTGTTGCAAGCTATCAAACTCTGCTTCGATTAAAGTAACATCGGTGACAGGAGCTGAACCAACACTCGTGCCGCGGAACCGACAAAAACAATAATTATTGCCACTGTTTAGAGATGGAGTTGACCTTTACAGCCCTCCCTGACGCCTTGTTGCATGAGAAAATAGTCACAGTATTTTGTTTCGACAAAATATAGACTCTCTCTTTCTTTCTCTCTCTCTCACTCTCTCTCTCTCTCTTTCTCTCTCTCTCTCTCTCTCTCTCTCAGAGTCTGTGACCCCGTCTCAGTGATTAGGACTCCCCTCCCCCTGTTACAAACCCTGCCACTGGGTGAATTAGGACAACAAAAGGACAAGATCATCGCGAGCATCGAGTTATGACGTGATTCTCGTGAGCGCTCACTTGACGACGAAGCGTGGCTGTCGTGAACTTCGATATTGTTGTGTGTGTGTGTGGATGGGTGTGAAGGAATCGGTGATTTCTGCTGGGGTTGCACAGGTCTTAGCTTACAAACCCGCTTTGTTAATTATAACTTACACGAGTTACTATATTTCCCATGCACTTTAAAATTTTGATAATTCTTAGAGAGGTGAAACAATACATCCTTGGCATTTTCTAGTTTTCGACACATAGAGATTAATTTTAAGCCAAAAAAGAAAGTTTGGAAAATTATCCGCATATACTTGTTTCAACGTAGGCATGCTCATTTTTATCTTATTTAAAATATTCTAGCCCCCTCCCCACTCTCTCTCTCTCTCTCTCTCTCTCTCTCTCT
>BMAT01013603.1:203966-215034 GCA_019649035.1 Elysia marginata | reverse complement strand
TCACGTCCAAACACAAGTTCTTATCGAGGGTCACTCACTTTCCCTGCCGTGCGACAGCGACATTCAGGACTCTAACACAACATCTCTGGCTCTTGTCCTGGCGCGTGTGGGTCACGTGACAAGGTATTTTTTGTGCGCATGTCCAGTCCACCCCTAGAGCACCCCCTGGTTACGAACCGGTGCCTCTCTAACTTTGCGACTTGTTTTCTTCTTCCCTCTAATCTTTAAACTCACGCTCGGGGAAGTTTGAGTTAATCACGAAGCCCTGGTAACCCTCATATGATGACTGACGAATGCGATTTTAAATTTTTAACACAATGCCCACGTCATAAGTTTTGAAAAATGAATGCGTGAAAATTTATAGAATTTGTTCGAATTTATAACTTAATTTATTTAAAATGCGCTGTATGTTCTTGAAATGTATGCAGGCCAACACGACGTCGTCTTACGGTGAGCTTATAAATAAAACTTGGAGGTAAAAAATGTGAAGATGAAGTGCGTAGTTGGTATTTAACTGTAACGTCATTGGCACTACTGAGAACTTAAATAGATTTCTCTCCAGGGTTGGTATTGACGTCTACAGTGCTTATAGACCAGTACCAACTACAGCACAATTAACGAATGTAGTTATATATCACTAACGCAAACAATACTGTAGCTAATTTATATGAACTTTCCGGATGTTCTAATCTTTCTCCTCTGCTGCATCCTTTACATGTCGTCAATGACTGCCTTAAGCCTGTTTCACACGACGAGTATCCCGCACGGAAGACTCCGGACCAGCTGTTGGCTGATAATCCGTTTTTTGCTTCACATGGTGCGTATCTCTTCTGTCTCACTACTTCTATCTCAAGTAGAATGACTCGACCAGCTTTCACGCATTAAAGAGATTGAAAACCCAACATCTAAAACAACATAGTTATCCTTATTGTCCTGGTATCGTGCTTGATTTTTTCAGTCAAGGATTTTATGAGGTGCGAGATAGCCATTCTCCCCTGTCTATCCTTCACTGTTTGACTCATCTGCTTAATTTACCTCAGCTTTGGCTTGTGGTTTGGCTGCAAACTCGTGGTGAAGCCGGAAACGCGTCACCATGGACAAGAACCTATAGTCCCTTACTGGTCACCTTCGTCAACCAGTGATGTTGCGGAGAAAAGATTCCCCAAAATAACTTGCTCTAGCTGCTGTGCTGTTTGAATTCAGGCTTTGTAAAAAAAAAAAGTCACCTGTTTTTCTAGAGACGGTCAGCGTGACGGGACGATTTTGATAACCGCTGGTGTTCCAATGACACGGATGTCTGAAGTCAATAGAAAAGAGTCATTGTTAATAACCGCCGGTGTTCCATTGACTCGGATGTCTGAAGTCTATAGAAAAGAGTCTTTGTTAATAACCAATGCCTGAAGTAGATAAAAAGAGTCGTTGTTGATAACCGCTGGTGTTCCATTGAATCGGATGTCTGAAGTTAATAAAGAGAGAGGGGAGGGAAAGACAGACAGAGAGAGGAAGAGAACAGACAGACGGGACAATTTTGAAGGACGGTAGACCTACCTCAACCCGAGACAAACCAAGTACAGTATCTGCAGTGTAAACCATATAAAAGATACTGCACTTGGTGTGTCCACGGCAGCACTTAAAATGGTTGCTGTGTGACAAGATCTCTAGATTAGCGAGCTTTTTAATGAAAGGAAAAGGACACTGAAATAGCCGGACGGTCACCGTCAGCTCTCCAGATATTAAAGTTACTTTATGACCAGAAGCAGTGCGCTGTCGTAATTCTCGTTCTGGGGATGATAACAAACTTTCTTCAGCAGTCAGGCAGACAGGCGGTCCGCCATTGCGTCTCTAACTATGTCCATCCCGTTCTATCTCATTCTCCTTTCAGTTTCCAACATCTCGCCAACGCCGTTTTCTTCGCCCAGGCAGTGTTTCCGCTTCCGGCCCCTGAGGCGACGTTCTCAGACCGCCTGCCGTCTGCACCGTTAGAAACCTTGGTGCCTTCGGGTGCGCACGGCGTTGCATCAGAATTATGCGAGGCGACGCAAGGCGTGCAAAGCGTGCAGCACCGGCCTCCTCTTCCTTTCTCATGTTTGACCAATTTCCACCATTTCTCCCTAACGCCAGAGCAGCGTGCCTAATAATTAATTTTCATGGCCTGCTGACGAAAAATTCCTTTTTGAAACGGGTAACCCCTCTCACCCCTATTATTTTCTTCTCCATTCAGTAGTGTGCCTGAACAATAAGGAGCATCCTTTCCAAAGAAGGAGACAAGACAGTTCCATTAAAATAGTTATTATAGAGATAATCAGGCTGGCATGGTTGCTGTCATTACGACTCATGCAGACAATGCTTCTTAGAAAGCATCCCCAATCCCTGCCTTTTGTGTGAGTATTAACATTTCTCGAACAAACGCTCAATGTTTAAACCGGTGCACGACGGAGAAAGTTATAGGTTTCCTCCGAAAAAAAACTGTGCCCTTTGCCAGCTTTTATTTGAAAGGAAAAAAAAACAGAAAAGAGGAAAAACATTTTCATTATGTTTGTTCTCTATTTGCAAGTCCGTTAACACACTGTGTTTATGACCGGTTGGTGTAACTTGTTTACGTGTACGTCAATGGGTTACGTCTTTTAAGTCTACACGAAATACCATCTTATTACATGTACTAAACGTGGGGCTGAAAGGATCATGCACTTAACTGATCTTTTTTTTTTTTCTTTTAAGCTAACTATAAATTTTTCCCCGGTGTCTTTCTTATCTATTGTATTGTTTGACCTGGTTGAAAACGAGGGATTCGTTTTCTAATGGGCGTGCATTATGATTCACTTTATGTTTTCTGCTTTCATATGCGACTGTTGGAGTAAGCGTGCGTTATTTCATGTATTTTTAAAGAGATGAAAACAGATGGACAGCCAGATAAACATAGCCTGAGACAGGTACAAACATGACAAATAAGAACAGAGAGGGAGAGAGACAGTGACAGCGTCATATAAACAGAAACAGACAGACATAGACGGACAAACGGACAGACAGAGACAGAGACATTAAACAGAAACAGACATAGACGGAGAGATAGACAGAAACAGACAGACAGAGACGGACAGATGGACAGACAGGGGCAGAGAGAGATAGACAGAAACAGGCAGACAGGGATGGATAGAGGGACAGACAAAGACAGAGAGAGATTATTTTGCAGACAGAGGCATAAACAAAAACAGACAGTGGCACACTCGGGTGAAGAGGTTCTATTTTGCGCTCTATCGACTGAAAAATATTACATATTGTATCTCACTCATTGGTAAGAACATCTCGGATGATATTCACAACACTCTTGTAAACCGATGTGTTTTCCACGGCTCATACACTTTACATAAGTCTCTCTCTCTCTCTCTCTCTCTCTCTCTCTCTCTCTCTCTCTTGCCTTATCGAGAAAGTTCTAGAAACATTGAGGGCCCACACAACTTTTGTTGGATCTGTCTGAAACTTTCATTTTTGTGGAAGCGGGTGGCTTAATGGTCTGTTCGTCTGGCAGGGCGGTGGGTGCCGGCGACTGGTATGGGTTCAAATCCTACTATACTCTGTTCATGTTCTGTCTTGTAGCCTACTGTCTTGTTCTTTATTTCGTCTCGTTTTTTGCTAGATCTAAGTTTGTGATCATCTTTCTTTACTACTAGACAGAGAGGGTGAGAACACAAGAGAGAGAGAGAGTGATTGAGAGACACAGAAAGAGGGAGAGATAACGAGAGAGAGACTGATTTAGAGAGACATAGAGAGAGCGAGAGTGAATGAGAGAAAAAGAGAGAGAGAAAACGAACACATTGTAATCCACTCAGCTTAAACAGCTGGGACAAGCGTGTCTGAGCCAGTACGCTCAACGCCAACAATCGCAGTGACCATGTAATACCCTCTCAACTCTTGTCTTCTGGTTATTAAAGATGTCACTTGAAGTCCAGCGCCGAGTAAATTTGGCCACGTTTTACGGGGTGTTGGAATTTTAACACCAGCCAACTTTCATTTTTCTATAACCGAACAAGGTCGAGGTCTTGCATAAATAAAAGGGAAAAGACAAATGCGCCCAACGCTGATTAAAAAACATACTCGAGGAGACAACAGATTAATGGGTATCATCTCTAGAACTTTTGTCTGTTTGGATAGAACTATTCTTTCTCTCTATAAATCCCTCATTAGACCTATTCTTTAGTATGGACATTGTAGTTGGTGCCCTTTGTTCAGGAGGCAAAGTGTATGTGTTGAAAATGTTCAAAGAAAAGCAACTAAACCTATAATGAGAATATCAGAAATGTCGTATAGATTGGACAATCTGCGCCTTAAGTCCCAAATATAGACTAATGTGAGGCGATCTAATTCAGTTGTAGAAAATTGTTTACCAACATGATGATTTGAAGGTATCTGAATTTTTCGCCTATTCTAACATTACATAATTTACAACAGGGGGTGGTTTGAAAATTTTTATAACTAGGTGCAAAACAAATATCAGGAATCATTGGTTTATGCAGAGAACATTAACAGTTTGGAGTACCTTACACTATAAGACTAAAATTGAATAATCTTTAAATATGTTTAAAAATCAATGGTGTCTCTTAAATATGATTTCGATTGATTATTGTTCTATGATGGTGAATTGATGTCTCTTAAAAATGTTTTTAATTAATTCTAGTTTTCTATGATTTTTACTCTGGGCGTTTAAAGAATAATAATCTTATTTGGCCTTTGTAATGGTATGATATGATATGATATGATATGATATTAACAAATAATGGTGGGGAATGAGAATCGAACCCGAGGTCTCGAGAGTAGTAATCGGCGACTCTACCGACTGAATCAAACCCAATAATTTAAAAAATCTTTTTTCTTAAAAGTTAAAACAAAATTGTATCATCCGCCATGTTTTGCCAATTCTTAGCACAACCTCCTGTGTGTCTGTGTGTTCCGTCAGCTGGGCTCTACCTCCTCTGAGTCTACCGTATTCGACAACTGGAGACTTAAAACCTGACACAACACTGTACAGCATAATCGATACACGAATCATTTTGAACTAACTTTGGAATGAGACAACTTTTTTCATCTTCTACCGATTTCATCCCTCTTTTACAAACATTTGATTGCTTGAGCGTCGGATTATTCGAAGTTGAATTTTAGTCCTATATAGTTCTGAATATCGGGACTAGACTGTACAATATCTTATCCTGTACCCAGTTCTAGAAATTCCGTCTGGCCTCAGGGACGCGACTGTACCCAGTTCTACAACTTTCGCCTGGCCTCAGGGACTCCACTGTACAATATCTTATCCTGTACCCAGTTTTACAACTTTCGCCTAACCTCAGGGACTCGACTGTACAATATCTTATCCTGTACCCAGTTTTACAACTTTCGCCTGGCCTCAGGGACTCGACTGTACAATATCTTATCCTGTACCCAGTTTTAAAACTTTCGCCTGGCCTCAGTTACAGGCGTTTCTGTGGCAGTGCCAGACGATTAGCTTAATTCTGATCAACTCCATGAACAATTGGCCGCGTACCGCCTGCCACACAGGCAGCTCATCTACACACACTCCGGGTGATTGATGCCTGTACTCGATACACAGAGGTTCATCCAGGGATTGACAGCAGAAGCTTAAGCTCAACGTTAATATCTGACTTGCTTTGGAGTTACCGTTCCTGGTGTCACGCCCACTTAAGAATCAGGTATATCTTCTCTATACTAGGAATGTCTTTCTCTATGTCTTCACACTGTTTAAATATGTTTATCACACACTTTCTTTTTACGTTGTCTTCCCAGGCCTGTCCCTCTCTTTCTCTTTTCCCCTCTCTCTTTCTCCCCCCCCCCCCCCCTTCTCTCTCTCTCTCTGTCTTTCTCTCTCTTTTTTTCTGCTCTCACTCTCTTCACTGCCCCTTATTCTCTCTATTGCTCTTCTACCGCCTCTTTCTGTTTCTGGGCTATCCACTTTCGAATCCCCAAGAAAATCATGGCGATGTTTGGAGATTACTTTGACACATCGATGTTCCGATCTTGCTCTCAGAGTTCAGCTTCTGCATCTGTGGGAATGTTAGATGGTAGGGTGTATAAAAAAAAACATCGTATTGTCGTCAACAAAGTGTGAACATGAGAAAAAAATTTTAGACACATTTTTCAACAAAAAAAAGCGAAATCTGTAAAATTTCTTAAATCTAAGCAGAAAATAGCGTTTCTGACTGTGAGGAAAACAAAGGTACACTCAATTAAAGTAATAAATAGAACAAGGTTAACGTTACTCTGTGTCCTGCTAGTGGCATGCATCGTTTGATTGAAAAAAATGTTCTTGTCTTTTTATCGTGAAGATCTTTTTCTTGCGTTTGAAAATGCAACTAGCAACAAGACATTTTATGTACTGCTTTTTTACTATAATAAGTCGTGTGCCCATTTATGTAACCGTTTAGTACACTACTTTCTATTTGTCTGACTAAGACGTAAGAACGATGGTTGACTTGTTTCGTGTTTACTGTTATGGCTAGAATATATTCCATACAACCATTCAAAATTGTTAACTTGCTCAGCAACAAGGGAAGAAAAAACCCTCAATCGAAAAACCAGAATTTCCTCTCCACTAAGAATAAGTATAGCTTGTTGACATTTACTTTAAAATCTTCCTTAAACTATAAAGCTCAAGACGTCAGACATGCATAATGTATTCTGTATACATTGTTACGAACTATTGTTTATCTGGGATACCAAGGGTAAATGCAAAAGCACAGATGTGACATGGATTGGCCTCCTACTGGCACTAATAGGAAGCATGAAGAATTTGAAAAACGGTTGGGAAAGTTAAGCGTCGTGTGGAGGTTGTCTCTTGCCTTCAAACTTCTTGGTCGGCTACAGATGACCTTTTGTAATCGTGACGGAAATGACGTTAGGAGTTCATCCTGACGCTGACCCCTGACCTCCAGCGTCGTGACTGCGACAGCAGTGAGCGTGTGCACTGCGCAACCTCAAGTTGAGAGGGCAGGTCGTAGCACAGGCCTAGTATTTTCAGGATTATGTGCAAGGAATTACAATTTTAATATCAAAATTTTATTCAACCTTCCAGGATATCATTTTTTTTATTTTTAACTATGGTGCCTTGTTTTTAAAATGCTTCAGAATTTTCAAACGGCAATTCTGTGTACAAATTGTTTTTAGATCAGTCAATAATAGTCATTAATATGTACCGATGCAGGATTCATTTGGAATGCTCAACCATTGTTGTGATGGAAACTCGAGGTTTTCGAATATATAAAAAGAGTCTCGATACAAAACAGTTTTGAACTACTCAAACAATGATTTTGTGTCTTAATTAGTTATAAATTCAAACATTGATACTAGGTACAAAATCGTTTGAAAACACCAAAACAATCCTTATGTGTAGGCAAAACAATGTTGGGATATTCGACTATTCTCTTTACGGGGTGGCTTTGGGGTAATCAAATAATGATTCTGTGAACACATGATTTTGTGTGAAAATTTGAGAATTCCCAAATAAATATGAGTGCGATGTTGTCTTCTTTTATCAGTTGGCATACATGTACCGATAATGGAAAACTGTAAATGTTATTATTTCTAATTTGTAAAAAAAAATCTTCAGCGGTAAAGTTGCGTCTCTTTTTTTTTTCGTTTTTTACCCCTTTCTCTATTTAGGTCAAATTTATTCTGTAAAAATGTTGTTACTGCGTTAATAAACTATGTCCTGTCATTTACAAAGAAATTAAGATCATTTCTCTAGCCCGTATTATCACCCTTTGGTCCGTTTTTATGTCGGTAATCGATGCATATGTATTCGTTATATTTGGGTCATAGAATCGATTTTAAAGCAAAGAAATGTTACACATTAAAGTACTTTTAATTTGTTCCTTCAGCCACTAAACAATATGAAGCTAGCAGAAGTCGCTACCCACTTCAACTAATCCGCAACACTCGACTTGGCCTCTCCTTACAAGTCCCAAAGCCCCCAAACAGCAGGCCGTAACACTAAGCTCTAAATTCCTGTGACCCTAGATGACCTTTCTACTTCAGGAGGTTCACTAGCAGGGCCTTCGCGATGACCTAAGCTCACCTTACCCAGTGCGCTGGGTGGCGCGCGCGCATGATGAACGCCACTCCATCTAGCGGCGACTTCTGCCCAGTCTATCCCAGCGTCATCAGCGTCTCATCATGGCGTCGTTTAGAGCCTAATGGACGCCTGTCGGGCGCGTGTCTGACTCAACTGCTAGGAGCTGTTACGAGCGAGTGTCTTGTCTCAAGAAGTTTCTTAGTCTTGAAGAAATTTTAGACACTTTTCCAGCCCCTTCAGATTATTAAAGAAAGGGGAAGAATGTCAATTTCTGGCAATGTAAAATAGAATGTTACGAGCATTATTTGTGAAAAGAGGGTTAGATGTTACAAACCACAAGTATGTAATCACATGATAAATAATTTTCTTCTTTTTTTTTTCGCTTTTCTGACATTCAAAATACTAACATGGCAATTTCGACTTTTTACATTTTGCATTTTCTTGTTTTCCATCCTTTTCGTCCTTTGTTGACACAGTACTGGTTACAACTTAAATCAGAAAAAAAAGAGAATGAAAAAATGTTTAATATCTTGCTGATCAACTGCTTAACTAATTTTATATTGTTAAAAGTCGTACGTCGTCATCTTCTTCAGGGTTTTCCAAACCATTTAATTGACTTGACATGACATTAACTAAAGCTAAGCCATCAAGAATACAGCCATGTTTCCCAGTTAACAGAACCGAGCCTGGTCAATTTATTCACCTATACTGCCAAACACCACGCCACAGTCTTTATTTGTGTCGCATTTCAATCTTACAAACATCGAGTGACCAACTGACCGCCAGACCATCTCGGTTCCAAAATGTCAAGGTTCCTTGGTCAACTTGAAAGACTGAAACTGCTCGGAACTCTGTGTAGCGCATGTTCATACTTTCAGTGTGTAGCATTAATGTCCCTCAAGTTTTATTGCATGTCAATAATACGAAACAAGGATGTCACACTAAACCGGACTGCCTTGGCGGCATGCTGCGTACTTACATTTCACTTTACAACAATAGAGATTTCGGATTAATGGAACTAAAGCTGCCGTGAATCATGGTTGTTCAAGCAATGGAAATCTAAAAAAAAAACGAATCACAAATACGTAAACTTTCTCTCTCACCCCCCTCTCTCTCTCCCTCCCTCCCTCCCCCCTCTCTTTCTCTCTCTCTTTCTCTCCCTCCCTCTATCTCTCTCCCTCTATCTCTCTCACTCTCTCTCTCCCTCTCTGCTTCTGACTCCCTTTCATCTCTTTCACTAGTACTTCAATAAAACAAGACGGTCAGAGAAACAAAAAGACACATAACAAGACTTAAACCGATTTTTCGAACGCAGTCTAAACTGGCTGTTAAGTTTTTCCTATATGTTGTTAGCTTGCTGTAAAGTTTCGTTATGGTTGGGGTCCAAAGTCAATTTCTCAATGCCCAGAATCAGCTCCGCCAGGCAGAGCATGGGAAGCTCAAACAAACTGTTCCAAGGAGTACGGTAGTTGAGAAAGTTATGGCATAGCCTACAAACAAAACATCACCGGACAATAATTCACTGAATTTATACATGTACATTGTATCTGATTTCCTTGATAGTAAAAAATTTGACTGCTCTGACTGTAATCATGGCGAGCACTCTTGGTCTGACTCGGCCCATCCGTAGACCGCTTTTTGGTTGTGAATGTCGGAACGTACCTTTCTTTTATTTAATAATTAGCTAGAACAAATCCTTTGATGAATTTAGTAGGCCTAACAGAGCAAAGCAGCCAAGATTCCTATATCTAGAAATATAATTATCTATCCCAATAAGAGAGTTTATATGCTGAAGCTTTCATTCAGCCCAACTATAACATTGTAAAAAAACAGCGCCGCCACTCCTCTCGTCCAGTAGTAACGTTCCTTCGCACTGCCCCCTTGCCCCCAACACCTCCCGGCTATGACCTGGTTACTGTATTTTCGGAATGCACTACCAGTCACTGCAGTCAGTAACAGGATAACGAGACCAGGTAACCTAATCATGGACAACCGGATTGACTCATCGTCCAGTCATGTTGCGGTCAGTGGCGCGAGAGATTGGTCATCAAACGAGCCTGGAGTGTACATACAACCTTGGCATATTTCACCTAGTAAGCCTAGCACAGCAGAAATGCTTGAATTCAACATTGAACTCTCAGAAATGTAAACTGATCGTAGATAACACGTGGAGGGAGAAGGAAAGGGGGGGGGAGGTATCTTTTTCAAACAACCTAATGTCGTAGGATGTAAAACTAGATGCTGCCGGTGTTCATAAAAGTGTAGTGACTTTAGCAGAAAATCCCCGCCTTTAATCACAATAACTGTTCAGTGTTCCACTCGCCAGTTAAATTGGACACAATGCTCGAAACTAGCGACATCGTCCAGTCTCCATCAGGTCAGCAAACATGATGTACAATTTACTCTATTTTAGTCAGTAGTAAATGTAGATCGTGGCTGAGAAGTATGGGGAATAAAATAAAGTTGCATGAGATTTTTTATAGGCGAAATTCAGCCAAGGAGTAGATCTTACTGTTCTTGATAATAATTTATTTATCTGTTGAATAAATTATGCTTATGAGGACAAAGGATAAAATTAGGTCACGTATTCTCCCCTGCTGATCTCATGGGATGGGCATCTCCACCGCCTCGTCCCTGGCTGATTCAGTCAGTACACGACTCAGTAGGCTACCGTCCTAGCCTTCTACTAGTTTGCTTAGCTAACGGTGTAACTTCGCATGGAGACTAGGGTTGAAGTTTGTTTGTTGATTTTTTTTATTAAAGTTAGCGACTTTGGGTTGAGAAAATAGAGAGAACGAGAAAGCCTGAGGAAAGACGAGAGAGTAGGATTGAAGATAAACAGAAAGGGAAATAAGTTGTGCATAATATAAGATTTGTAGTTTTGGAAAGGGAGAAAAGGAAAGAAAGCTTGGAAGAGTAGAGAAGAGAGAGACAAAGAAAGAAATGGAGTTGCGAGGTACATAGGAAGAAGAAGAAGAAGAAGAAGAAGAA
>BMAT01013603.1:175177-189674 GCA_019649035.1 Elysia marginata | reverse complement strand
GGGGACCAGACAAATCGGAGGTCTATGCAAACCAGACCAAGTTGAAAACAAAACCTTCCATGGAGCATAAGAAGGTACAACTATTGCCTTAATCTATATGAAAGTACACCTATTGCCTTAATCTATATGAAAGTACACCTATTCCCTTCATCTATATGAGAGTACACCTATTGCCTCCAATATGAAGGTACACATATTGCCTTCATCTATATGAAAGTACACCTATTGGCTTCATCTATATGAAAGTACACCTATTGCCTTCATCTATATGAAAGTACACATATTGCCTCCAGCAATATGAAAGTACACCTATTGCCTTCATCTATTTGAAAGTACACCTGTTGCCTCCAGCAATATGAAAGTACACCTATTGCCTCCAGCAATATGAAAGTACACACATTGCCTTCATCTATATGAAACTACACCTATTGCCTTCATCTATATGAAAGTACACCTATTGGCTTCATCTATATGAAAGTACACCTATTGCCTCCAGCAATATGAAAGTACACCTATTGCCTTCATCTATATGAAAGTACACCTATTGCCTTCATCTATATGAAAGTACACCTATTGCCTCCAGCAATATGAAAGTACACATATTGCCTTCATCTATATGAAAGTACACCTAATGCCTTGATCTATATGAAAGTACACATATTGCCTTCATCTATATGAAAGTACACTTATTGCCTTCATCTATGACTAAAAAAACTTCGTTAGACTTTTTAAACGTGTGGTTAAACACATCACCTTCTTTCTCTACCAAAGATTATAACAGAAAGGCATAAAGTTTCCAATTTAACAGAGATTGGTATGCTTTTCCTAATCCTATTTAGACAAACAAACACTGTTAATTTTTTGCTAACTGTGCTACAACACTGACTGACAACAATGGATTTTCAAGCAATTTTCTTCAAACAACAGCATGGACTAAAGTCTAGAGATTCTTTTAAATGTAATCGATTTATTTATTATCGCATTGTTATTGATTTTATAAAAAGAACATTACATAAAATACATATTCAGTTTAGTGAGGTGTACATTATGTTTGTTTTTATAGCTGATAAATCATCTCAACTCACATAAGTTACAATATCAGTGAAAGAAAAAGAAAAGACTATGTGTCTTGCAACCAGTCAAGTCAAGTCAAGTCGAAATTGGAGGGTAGTGATATATTGGTATCACAAAATTGCTTTTTTTTTGCAACTAAAGTGTACCTCTGATGAGACAGTGCTCACGTTGTCAGTTGACCGTCTCACAAACACACGTCTTTATAGAACTTATTAAAACCACAAGGGTCACTTAGCTGTAGGATACAGAGATCTTCTAGTCAAAACTATCAAGTTTTTAGAATAAATTAAGTGGAAACCTCCAAATTCTAACCTCTTGAGAGTTAATAAAAAAAACTTGGAAGATGATTTGAATAAAGAATCAGGTCTAATTTCTAAGCCATTTCTTTTGCTCTATTGCTATAACAAATAAAGCTTTCAGTTTCATGCTTTGGGGGGAGTGAAACTGCCAAGAAACAGAAGAAAACCTTAAACAGGTGGCAATAAAGACATTGATTTAGAGAATTGAACTTCATTTTTTTCGAATTAAAAATTAATTTTAACAAAGCTGAAGAGGAATTTAAAACACCTCACATCTAAAAACCATTGAATTAGGAGGACTTTGATTTTGGAGGTTTACACTGGACAGTATTTTGAAATTGTGATTGGAACAAAAAAGAGAGAAACCTTTAATTACTCAAAAATTTTCATCTTGATGCAAATCTCCTTTCTGTGACGTGTGTCTTGCACTAGTCCAATGTTGAAATGTTCATACAGTGAGGCATTGGTATTTCTACCCTAAATACTTTTCTGAGCTCACCAAAGATACTTGAAATTATAACATTTTTCTAAAAATTCAAATTTTTTGCTAATTAAAATAAGAAAAATACGGAAAATCTCACATTTGAAAAGGTTTTTCAAATTGAAATTTCTTACCCTTCCCCCCCGCCACACACACACACACTCACTCACAGAGATAAAAAATATTTATAATTACATCCTGGTACAGGTTGACTTTCAGAAGAGACAGAAAACATAGACTGTAGTAACAGAGTAAGTGCTCTGATTGAAAGCTTTTAGGCCTGGCTCTGAAGGCACTTAGTTCAGTTAGAATATTATGCACACAATTTAAATGCACACTTAGAAGACGAAAGAAAATCTAAGCATTACAAATTGGAAAAAAAAAGCACTGCTCATGTAAAGGCGCAAGTTACACAACAACAGAGTTAACCCATGATCTAGAGCTTTACTGTACAAAGTTCACCAACAGTCTGTCAATTAAACTTTTTTTTATATCAACAGAAATTACAATGTATTTCTTTAAAAACCAATACTGAATCGCAGTAAAGGAAGCCAAGAGCCTGCTCATGGAACTGTGGCCGAAAACGACACAGAATAAGCTTTCTAAATTAAAATATTTCACATAGGAAATCTGTCGAGACAAAACTTACTACTGGTACTCCAGGTACTATTATCTGCCAACAAAGCAAAAATTGCAGAAACCAGAATGCCACAAGACCAATTTACGTAAGGCATAGAACTTTTGACTGTCTTCGGACCACAGACTTTGAACAAGAGTCTACCTATATATGTCGCCTACACACTTTCACCTAGAAATGCACCATATAAAGTAAAACAGATCACTGATCCATAGACCATCTGGAGTGATCCATAAAGGATATGGGTTATGTGAAGCCAGCTTAGAAATTGAACTAAATTTAATGATATACATAAATCTGAAAAACAGGAGTCAGTAGGTATGAACAATAAGTGAAGCTTAAGGAAAAAAAACACAGATTTGTCAAGGACTCAGTAGTTTGAGCCCATGCAATCAAAAGAAAAAGAAATAAATAAAACCAGATATGTCTTACAGATGAGAGGACTTGACTTCAATACTCCACTCAAGAGAAGCAAAGCAATCACAAATGTCTCACAACCAAACCTAATAAGGCGACTGTCACCTTTTTCACTCTGAAAGGAATTCACAGTTCAAAATTGCATGATTTTCAGCATACAAGCTTTAAAAATTACCTGCAATTATCATAAGATTCTATACAGTTTATAAGAATTTCCATTGGATGAAAGTAGTGGGGAGGAAGCATCTCTGTTCTTTGAAGAGCTTTTTCAAGTTCAAACTTCTGATGTCTGACTCATTAAAAGCAATTGCAATACAATTGCACACTTAAAATCAAGGAAAGAAAATTCACTTACATACACCTTGCCGTAAGACGATATAAAGGTAAATTAAAAATTGAACATTCAAATAAGAACAGAGTAATTTCATTCATGAAACCATGACAACATTTCATTGTCTTTTGCATAAGTCTGTCAAGGTATGTAATATATTGCATAATATACAACGACGTACAATATTCAGGAA
This sequence comes from Elysia marginata, assembly GCA_019649035.1. Classification (NCBI taxonomy): domain Eukaryota; kingdom Metazoa; phylum Mollusca; class Gastropoda; family Plakobranchidae; genus Elysia; species Elysia marginata. The sequence goes on along the minus strand of BMAT01013603.1, from coordinate 186,242 downwards.
TGCTGCAAGAGTTTAGTAGAACCAGCCTCAGCGTGCAGAGTCATACCCTGCGTGCTCATGTACAAATAAGTTAGTACTAGTAGTTACTGTACAGTGTGTGATCATAGTAAACACAGTTTAGTACTGTTTAGTACTCTCTCAAACAACAGCCTCAACACACATGCACATTCAACAGGAAACAAACAAAAACTCCATGTAAAAAAAGATATGATCAATGACGAAGGCAAGAAAAGCAAGAAAAGATCTAATGTGGACATTTCAAATTACGCATATTAAGTCCACATAAAAAGTTCAGTAAACAACTGTAATCCGAAAGATTATCAACAATTAATCAAAAATACTTCTTTTAAAAAGTCAACAGGTCTTATCATATCAGCTGTGTTGAGGGAAAATTATTGTTTTCAAAATGTGTTCTACTTCTAGACCTTTAATGGATGTCAGAATTGAAATAAACAAATTAACATGAACTTTATAAAAGGATGAAAATAAAATTTAAAAAAAAAATATATGGATTACGGTCTTCCACCGCCGAAGGCAGTCTCAAGACTTTACATATTTAAATATTTTGAAAAGACCAGCCTACTAATTTAATTTACTATCATTACAAATAAGCTTAGAAAAACCAATTTTGACCGTCGTTTACAGAAACACTTTTCATTCTAGGTTCTATAACTTTAGGCATGAAGAGTTTTCTTAACAAAAAGGATTTTTTTAAATAAGAGCTTCTTTTGACACAGGCAGGTAAAAAAAAAACAAGCCTGTTTATAAAAAGTAGAAATTGCATGCAAGCATTAATAGCCCATGTTAAGTCTAGGGAGCCACTGTTCATATGAAGCAGCATTTTTGTATCATAAATAACATCACAACACTTTGTCAGGTTCCACAACAGATAGGGCTGACGTTTGTCTGAGAAGTTTAAATTTGACAATGAAATGCAAAGTCATCAGCACATCACAGTAGATATTTAAATACATCAAGAATGCTCGCTGTTTTAAAGGCACTAATAGAATGAGAGGCTATTATTAACATCTTTCTCAAACTTTGCTTTATAGAACACCATTGTTTCTTTCACCTTTGAACATGAGACAACCTGAAAGCATTTATCAAGCTCGAGTTTCAGAAAGCGGTAAAAAAATTTACAAGTTCAAAGTCACCTCTAGTAAAAATTAAAATCCACTAGGTTCACTGTCAAGAGAAACACCAAGCACTGAAGTGCCATCCCCTGATCAACTGGCTCCAGTACTTTAAAGCCCTCCTTTCAGTATTTTCCAAAGCATTTCAGTACTCACAGCAAGAACAAGGAAATAAAGAAAATTCTTTTTCAGGATACACATATACAAGGAAGAAATTTACTGATGTTGTTAGGTTCTTTGAGTTTGAAAGGTCACTGGTTTCAAGAAGGTGTTCGCAAACAAATCTTTTTAGTTTATCCTCAAAGACATCAACTTATACTAAGAAAAGGATAACACTGTACAATTTGCTTGTGAGTTTTTCCAATGACACTGAAAGACCTAGATTTTATAATTTCCCTCTCGTTTTACTGATCCCAGATCTTTTTTTTTTTAAATCTCAGATAACTTCAACATTTTTGGTTTGACATCAGTATTGCAGTATTTTAGAAGTAATTCTGGTACTAAAATACTGAAATCAGTGCTGGTTGGCAGCCCTGCAAGCACAGAAATAACCAAATTACAGCCCATGTAGTTGTCATGTCACAAGAACAGAAACACAGATCTGGCAGTTAAAGACTATTTCCCCTGAGATAAAAAATCCCCCTGCCTTTCCTCCCACAAATTGTTTAAAAATAATATCAACAATCAGGCCCTCCATGTTAAACAAAATCAAATCAATTTTGATGAAATGCCCAGGTTAGAGAGATCTGCCGACTCCGCCTCATCTTTGGAGAACATTTCTGGCTGGCTTGAGTTCATCCATGATAGGCCAAGATCAGAGGGATTTGCCGAGCCACCAACATCGCTAGAATGTCTCTGTGGACAGAAAATAAACAAAACTTATAATGAAAAATTAACTTTTTTAAAAAGCTATTTTCTATAGTTTTTATAGCCTATTTGTGAACAAAAATTTGCTATGAAATTAAGAAGATAAAAGGAGCTTGCCATCTTTTTCCACTTGAGTTTAGTAGCTTAAAATGGAATTCAAAGCTTTTTCTAACCTTTCATATCCGTAGATTTCAGTAAATGATTTAAATCAATTATCACTGAATTTTCATTACATTATTATTTATACGCAGATGTTTGGAAAAAAGACCCATCAGAAGAAAAGCGAAATTGCTTGAAAATAATTGATGACTATCTGTTTCCAAACTATTTCTTCCTGGTGCAAAGAATCTAGGTCACTTCAGCAACTCGGAAAATTATTGACCAACAGACTTACACTATAAATCGATTTACAATTTTTGTGGAAGTTATTTCTTTATTCTGTGAAAGTTATGACTGTTCTTGTCTTTCTTTCTTTCCTTTAAAAGGGTGTATTATTTAGGAGTGTCTTTGACAACATTCTATAAACTTAAGGACAAAAAAAAAACAAAAAAAACTTTAAGTCCAAAGGGGCATAAGCCAACAAAATTCTCAATCACAATGATGACTTGATTTATCTTTCTTTATGATAAATCTACTTAAAACAGAGAAACCTAATGAGACTTTAAGGCTGTAATGATTACAATTTAAGCAAGCTGTAGACATAAGACAAACAATTTTAGCTTGAAAAAAAACCCATCTATATAAAGATAAGATAAAAATGGCTCCTACAAAAGGACACCGGACTTTGTTCATATAAAAAAAATAAGATAAAAATGGCTCATACTAAAGGACACTGCACTTTGTTCATGAATTATGTAGGATAATACTTAAAGGTAAAATGTGCAAAATAAAAAAAAATCTTTATAAAGGAGAAATAAACATAACAATATTGACATAATCATAGAGATATAGACAAAAAAAATTCATATTTCCAAAATAAAGATACAATCGCTGTGTCAACTTTGATAAGTTTTCAAAACAAGTTGAAAAAGATTAGAGGTTAGATTTAAAAAACATGACGCAGCAGACAAAAAGTCTTTGATGTAAAGGATACTTGAACAAAGAGGATTTTTTATTCCACTCAAGCATGGCCAGTTGTTTTTGCTCCTGACTAATGTAAGCTATGATATTTTTGTTCAGGTCTATACAAGAGACTGTTGTCAGCTTCAAAATTTAGAAATCTAATCATTGAGAGAATGTTGAATTACCATTGACAAATGATTGACAGAAAGTTGGGTTATTATTGACAATTAATTGATAGAATGTTGGGTTATTATTGACAAGTCATAATGTCCCGTTAAAACAATAGTGAGAATGTTTTCTTGTTTGTGTTTTGTTTTTTATTCCAAGAAAAACAGAGGCATTATTTACAAACTTCTGCTTGTAACATTGAAATAGGCTATAGGACATTTTTATTTAAGTGACAATGTAGCAAACTATAGCATGCAGAAAGAAAAATAAGCCAAATTCTATAATATACGAAGAAAAAAAAGCGGCAGATTGAACGTTATTTAAATTTAAGCCTCTTCAAACATTACTGTGAGAATATTGGGTTACATGCCTCATTACTGTTTTCAACCCAAATCCCTTATTGAATGAAGCCTAAAATTTAAAAGTTTATGCTGCAATTTGACAATTTTAGTTTCTCTTTCTCCTTCATCCATCAAAGTCATACCCTAAAATTTCTTTTTCTAATATTTTATCATTTACAGCTGCTAATTACTCACCAGTACTATTAATACTATCTGCAGCATCATTAACATCAGAAAGTTTAGTTATAAAAAAACAAAGTAGCAGTTTGATTGTTACCCTTTGTACGTTGGATTTCTAACATAATCAGCCAGGCTATCAAACCATTATTTATTATAGAAGAATACAAAAAGATTCATTAAGCGTTTTTGTCTGTACTGCTTTTCGTTTTAAAATGAATAATTTAATTGGTAAGTGTTTCAAATGTTGCTAGAGCTACAGGGTGGACGAGGAAAAACAAGAGAAAAACAAAAGCTACAAAAAGGGATGCTGGAGTGAGCGTTCAGTTGAAAGTCACACGTCGCTAATTTGGCGTGCACGGAACAAAAGCAATGAAGTACAAAGCAGCAGGATGATTTTGGTGTCTCTTTGAATAGGGTAAAATAAAATAAAAACCTAGGAAGTCAGGATCCTAAAGTGCTCATTTTGAGACTTAAAATCCCTCTGAATTATATATTTAGACAGGATGTGTTGGAATTGTTTTAGGACAGGATTAGACATATTCATTGGTCTTGCAACCAGTCCAATTGAGTCTTAAGTCAAAATTGGAGGGTAGTCAGATTTTGGTATCTACTTCCAAATACAACAGAAAAGCTCAATCATGCTTCTGTATAACGTTATAGCCGTTTAAAGTTGGCAAGGTTAGGACTTATGAAATTTCAGAAAGGTAAGATTTCAGGAATTTAAAGTTAAGACGACTATAAAGGTATTGAGGCCTTAGCAACTATACCAATTAAAATTAAATACTTAAAAAATGAAATTTGAACATCAATTACAAGTGGAAACTGTTTATAAATGGTTTTAGCGTCAATATCTGAAATTTTAAAAATTTGACTTCTGAACACCCACAAAACTTTAAAAGCCTATATCTCCAAACTAACCCTTGCGACTTACGACTCATTTGGACAGAATACGAAACATTTTATGTTTAAATAAATTGTAAGCTCTTTTAGATATAAATTTCAAGTGGAAATGGCTTACGTTGTTTTCGTTTTTGCCCCCAATCTGTATGTTGGCAAGACAATTTAAGAATAACAATACACCCGTTTAAATTGGCAGCCAAGCGACTAAAAAGAAATTTACAATACCAAAAAATAAAATTGGCTTGCCCAAATTATATGTATGAAACACAGCATAGCTTTTTAAACAGATATTTCATTTGAAGACATTATTCTACAATAGTGTAAGTAGGTGCTAGGTGTGCGTGTGTGTGTGTGTGGGGGGGGGGTTAATTGAATCTTTAGGGGACATATAACTTTTTAACACTTAGTGGTATGATTTACAAGACTTGTGGTTATTTGGTTCATTGGGAAGATTCATTTTTTTTTTAAATTGCATAAAAAAGGAGAAACATATGGGTCATAAAGGATAATATTCATTATTAAATCCACATACATGTATTAATAACAAATATAAGATTAAAATAATTTTTACACTTTGCCATATGAGAAACAAATGCAATCAGGAAGAAAAAAAAGATGTACAATGTCTCTAAAAAAAATATTTCAATCACTGAAAATCCAAATCATTATGTGTGGTCTCTAAACAGGTCACTTGGATTATTATAGAATTTGAATCAAATAAACAAAAACAAAATCTGCAAAGTGTACTTAAATTCAGACTTTACAAACTTTTAAAGTTATTACTAGGTGAAAAATATTAAAACACATAAATGTATTTCTAAGCAAAAAAAAAAATAAAATAGTTTGGAAATGCAATGACCTTGTATGATTATTATGATTGTAAATTTCATAGTTGTTGAATCGGCTATTATTGTCATTATTGTTATCATTATTATTATTATTATTATTATTATAATATTATTATTATTATTATTATTATATTATCATTATTATGTGTGTCGATGTGTCGTAGAGCCACAGCGCTAGAGCAGCTGAGAGCCACAGCGAGACTGCGATGGAACAGCTGAGAGCCACGGCAAGACCGCGCTGGAGCAGCAGAGAGCCACGGCAAGACCGCGCTGGAGCAGCAGAGAGCCACTTAGCTTACTTATTTAATTCATTTATTTTCAATTAATAATCAGTTCTGCTTTGCTTTTTGTATATACATATATACCTATACACAATGCTTTTACTTTGCCATTTTGTGACCATATATATTTTAAGACCTTTTGATTATATATTTTAATGTAAATTGAACTCATTGCTGAACTCATTGCAGATATTTCCTCTGCCTATTTTCATTATGTTGTAAAACGCTTTGAACCTTTGCTGTAATGCACTTTGAACCTTTGCTGTAATGCACTCAAAAAATGGTTGCTATTATTATTACTGTTTTTCTTGCAGTGTGCTGTGACAATACAAAGAAACAGGCTTGCTCTAACAGCCGCAGGCAGCACACAGGTAAAGAACGCAAGGCCCTTAACTTTTCAATCTACCGTGGGTCCAGTGAGCTGGAGAGATCCTCAGCTCAAATAAGGAAAGGGTGTCAGTGTGGGAGGGTGGGTGGGGGAGAGGAAGAAGGCTCAAGCAAGAAAAAGTCTCTAGAGCCTATCATTGGGTGCTCTGAAACTGTTGGTAAATTCTGACAATCCTGTTGAGCCTCGATTTTTCTTAAGGAGAAAAATGCAGTGGTTGTTTCAACTGATGTTCAAACTAAGAAAACTGAACAGAAAGGGCCAAGGATCATATGATATACTCTTGTTGTGGCTGATGAAATTAAAGGAAAAGTGAATGTGGAGTACTCACCAATGTCAATTTTTTGGGCCTCTAAATTTACCACAGAAATTACAGGTTAATAAAAAAAGGATTAAACGACATTTCTGGACCGTGATGTGTGGAGTCCAAATGAGTAGGATAACTCAGTTCTGGCTTCCAAATACAGTGTTCTTCTTTATGTTTTAAACTAGCATAAACTATTAATGTCAAACTTCTAGCGTTGAACCATTAGGCTTGATATTAAGATTTGCAAGCTGCAAGTGCCCAGCCGTAAATTGTACAGAACGTTTCCTACAAAAACTCAACTGCAGAGCCAAACAAAACAAACCCTGTAAGCCTTTTTCTTGTAGAGTTTCAACACAAAGCATCTTATTAAAGCACTTGGTGTCCAGGTTTGAATCAACAAAAAGCAGTGGAAAAATGAGAGGAAATTAAAATTGGAATAAATATACTTCTTCATACATACTGGTTTCCATAGAATATTGAGGATTTTGCTATAACTTAACTTGTAAGAAAGGTCGTAAAATCTATAATAATTCTTAGTTTCTTTTATCAGGGTGGAAGTTTTTCAAATTGTCTTGGTATATGAGTACAAAAATGCTTTAAAATAAAAAAACACCCAGATTTAGCCTACACAAAAGATAAATGCTCTTTTAATAGATCAAATACAATATAATTTGATCTCCTATTGTTAAGTAAAAACAAACATTGCGTATGCGTACGTTCCAACATACTTTGATGCATATAAAGAACAGAAATATTTTTTACACAAAGATATTCAAGTAAAAATGCAAACAACAACTACATCTACAGCATGAACAACAACAACTTACCTGTGAAGATTGAAGCATTTGTTTTTTCACATCTCCATGGACCGCCTCATTCCATGGACTGAATCTTCTCATCCAAATAAAGGGAGAGAAATTGGAAAAAGCAAAAACTTTATTAATTACAGGTGGATGTCCCATATTATCTCATAAGGCAGAGATATTAACAACCAATGAAAAAAATCTGAGCACCATGTGAGACTCTTATGCTTATTAAGAACTATAACAATTTAGATTTGATTTTGATCTGAAATCAGATTATAACTAAATGTTGAACATTCCTGGTGAAGTTTCTCAACATGTTTATCATAACAAAATATAACAAAACAAAAAAACTGAAATCAGATTATAATTGAAAGCTGAACATTCACAGCATGTTTTAACACAATAAAAACTTCAAACTATGGCATTCAAAATCCACACCTCACACTTCATAAGCTTATCAACAGTTTTCTTTATCTTGTGTATACAATTTTTGAAGGTACAGTGGACCTTGTATCCAACAACCTTGGACTCAACAAACCCTTGCCTTCAACAAACTAAAATAAAGACCCATTTTTTCTCTTCTTTAACCTTTACAAGTTTCCTTGTGTGGAACAAACTAGAAGTAAAACTTACACTAATAAAGGGTCTATCCTTAGCTTCTTTTTCTGATATGTTATTCACTTTATCAGCAATACAGCTATCACACTAGTATCAGACAAAGAGAAGGAACAATATACCAGACGACTAGCGTTGCAAAAACTTGAAGCGCTATGCGACTTTCTTATATTCTTTCTATTTTATAAATACATGTAGCTCAAGGTTAAAAGATAGTGTAAAACTTTCTTCTTTGGTTTGTCTTGAGCTATATAAAGAGAACTGGCTTCTAGAGAATCTTGGCTTCAACAGATTTTCTATAATTTCCGGCAAAGTTTGTTAGATCCGAGGTCTACTGTATTACAAAAAGTCGGATTAATTCATCCTTGAAATATAGTGTTTGGCTGTAAAGAAATGTTTTTTTCAATATTTTCCAAGGGCTGTTCAGCTCTTCAATGTTATACCTTAAGGCAAGTGGGTCATCAAGTGATGGGGGCTGATACAATCTTTCTTCGCTCTGCTCAATGCTTTTGGCCAGCCTCTTCTTGAACAAGTCTATATCATTCTCATAGCTGTATAAAAGAGAAGAAAATTCATTCACTGAATGAGAATATACTGTTACAGATTTAGAATATGGATACATATTTCCTAACTTTGAAAATAAAAATTTTTTTGTTACAGATAAAAGACCTTTATATTTCAAATATAGAAAAATAGAGGACTAAAAACTTTTTAAGAGGGTTTTTGAACTTCTCAACTATTTTGGAGTGGTTGTGAGACAACACACACAAAATGATACTTTAGAAAGTAATATATCAACTATCTCAAAACCAAAGCAACTTTCATATTTCTAAAATCAATAATGGCCTTTAAGGGAAACTAAAAAATTCTATTTAATTTTGATAAAAGGTACTCACTTTTCCTACAAATGAAAAAATAAAACAATATTTAATTTGACACTGTGTATCTAACATGTCTAAAACCCAAGATATGTTACACATACAGAATAGCTGTAAAACTGTCTAAAACCCAAGATATGTTAAACATACAGAGTAGCTGTAAAACTGTCTAAAACCCAAGATGTGTCAAACATACAGAGTAGCTGTAAAACTGTCTAAAACCCAAGATATGTAAAACATACAGAGTAGTTGTAAAACTTTCTAAAACCCAAGATATGTTAAACTTACAGAGTAGCTGCCTCAAAGTTGGACGGTGATTTGGTGTCCACTTTGTAAAAAACTCGCTTTGCATAGACAATCACTTGCCACAGATGGTTCACATTTCTCCTGTGTCAGAACACAGACAAAAAATAGAGATATCTCATCTTCTAATTATGCAAAATACTCAAAACGAATTTTTACCTTATTGGGTAAAGCATATACATTCAGTCGAACCTGCCCAAGGCAACCACTGATTAATAATGATTGTGGTCATGATATACAAGTGGTTGTGTTGGGCTGGGGAACAAGCTTGTAAACTGTATCCTGTCTACTCAGAAATTCAATGACCACGCAGTTATCTTAACCATGATCAATTGCACCCTTAATGCAGTCTACTGACAGGGATGTGTGATAAACTAGCCACTGGTTGTCTATGGCAGTGTCTTAAAAATTTGACCACTGTTACCTAACTTTTCACTCCCTTGTGTATAACTAAACAATCAGCCAAACCTTCTAACACAGAATGACTGCAGTTTAACAGCTAAGCAACTGGTATAAGTGGGTTGAGGGAAGGGGACACACGTTGCCAAGTTGGATATCTTCACATTTTGCCCCGCCTTGTCACCACCTATCAGTTACACTCTGGCTATCCGTTTGGTCGCCACATGCCGTCTTATTTATGGTTTTAGGTCACAGATAAACACAAACATTTTAGGGACAGGGAGAGAGGAGCATGTCAGAGTTCTGGAATGACAGCTGATTGGATTTTTTCAGGTCAACACTGGTCGCTTTGAAGATTTTAAAGAGAAGTGAGACATAAAAAGTTGCCTACAGTCGCATTGGTAAGGTGGTCGCCATGGAGGATATCAAAACAAAGAAAAAATGCGAGGGACTCGTAGGAAAGTTGTCACCAATACCGGTGGTCCTCCTAGGTGGTTGGCTAGGCAGGTTCAACTGTTGTTATTTAGTTATAATTCCTGTTGTCACTGGTCCAAATTTACAATCTAATCTAAAAGAGTAAAAAAATTATTAAAGGCTCTCAAAGTATTTTAACTTTGTCACAATCAAATTCATAACAGTTATCTAAATATCTGAGAGGGCATTTTCTAATTCTTCAAGAAATATATATATAAATGGGGGAAAAAACCAAGATGCTTTCTTGTTTGTTTGGGTTTTTTTTTCATTTGATACGTTTGTAACGGCACACACATAGACAAACTTTTCGCATCGGCCTACCTCCAGCGTGGGAACGCTCTTTGAACATCCAACTCTCCTGTCTCAGGATCAACGTGAGGATGAAATACTGGGAACTCAAATGCAAATTTCTGAAAATGAGAAATTACACAAAGTAATAATAATGATAGAAATCGTAAAAATAAAATTAAACTTTTCCATGCTGTCAAGAAAAAGTAAGATTTTTGCTCCATACAAGAGCAACAAAAAAGGAATTCCATGCTGAAGTAATTCTGACATAAACATATCATCAAAGCTGGTACTCACCGGGCAACTTCCATCTGGGTAGTTATCTGGAATGGTGAGAGTAAATCGCAGGGCCGCACCTTGATACAATCCTTGGCGTATGAACATTAGCCCGCTCCACACTGCCAATGGAGAAAACAAAATCTCACATTTCAGAGATAAAGACAAACAACCCAAAACTCGTGCTAAAGGCTTTGTAACAATACAAAAATTAATGTAGTTTTTGGCTACCTGTACAAATTTTGGTAAAATTTTTGTCTCAATAAACAAATTACAAGATTCAAAAGTTGGCATTTTTCTAATATTTAGGCTACTACTGCAAATAAGGCCATTAAAAGCAATTGGGCAGTAATTCAGGGTAATTGCTTGCGGAAAGGTGGAAAACTTGCCAAAACTATTTGGTCATTTTATGGTTAATATTTTCAAAATTTAGTCCTCAACCACAATGTTTCTCAGCGTTTTAGTTTTTGTAGTTAATAATAGTAATATCCTAATAATGTGAGGATGAAAAAAAATATCAAATTTTCGCATCAAATCGTCCAGAAAAGTCAGGA
>BMAT01013603.1:153932-174431 GCA_019649035.1 Elysia marginata | reverse complement strand
ATTTTTTACTTTTTTTCAAAAGACATCTGGGTAATGGTTTTCATATTTTTGTTGTCTTTCTTTAAGAGTAACATTTCTTGAGATGAATGGCTATAAGAGTGAAGAAAATAACCTAGAAATGAGCTGCTTAAGTTTGATTAGCACAAGCTTCACTTATTATAACATAATTATTTTTATTTTTTTTTTACTTGACAAGATGGATCCAAATTTTGTATCTTTCATTGCACAACTGTCCATTTATTTTGAAAAATTACATTAATTGACAGGATGTGAGATCAGAGAACTTCTGCTAAAATAAGCTAAACATCTGTTTGCCGTTGAGAGAATGTAAAACTTCACATTATTGACAAAATTGAATTTAAATTTCATTGACAAAACTGATTGCAAAATTTAGAAGGTTTACAAGTTATACAATAACAATAGCACATCAGTCAACATTTTTAAGCAGGGATGCCACCTATTTTTTTTTTTTTAAACAACTGCCTTACATTATCTTGTACATGAACAAACCCACAACAAGCAATAGAAACATGAATAAACATAAATTAAAGAAATGTATCAGGACCAAAATAATGGAGAGAAAAAAAGAAAATAACTGAAAAATGGCATCCCTATTCAAAATAAAATTCCTGGAAGTAAATTGAAACTTGCTTACAGTCTATATATCAAATGTCAATATTGAAGTAGAGTGAAAACCTGCAAAATCAAAGTCTGATAAAACTGAATTTCTTATAATTCAAAGTTTACTACATGTGAGGTTTCTTTTTCCTCTTTGGCTTTGTAAGATTAGAACTTAAATTTCAAAGTTCATACAGTTCATCTCTCATAATTTGAAGTTTATATTGAGGCCTACAAAAAGTTTTCTTTCAAATCCCTAGCAGTTTACTTCTCTAAAATTTAAAAGCTTTATGAGAAACACCCATTTCACAATGTTTCTATCCCAAAACTCACCCAGAGGTGTCTATGGCCTCAAGAATAAGTTTGATTTTGCATATGCAAGGGTAGGGTGAGATTGGAAGGTGGAAAGTGGATGAGCAAATAAACCTAATCTTTTGAGTATAATTCCACAAAGTATTTTAAATTGATTAGATAGATATTTTGTTTGGAGATCTCCATTATTTTTTTTTTTCGTATCTGCTCATTCTCAATTTCACAAAACTTAGGTTATTGAACCAAACGATAGTATGTGCAATCACTCAATAGAGCCTTGAGTTTCTATGACGATCTAGATCTAGAGAAAGTATAAAAGGCGTCTAAAGAATTCTTTGCAATCTGTTTTAATGCAGACCCCAACTCGGGCAGGGCCTAGCCTGAAGGTCTAGTATTTAATAGAAATCATTGTTGTTCTTCCTCATGAGATCATTCATAGATTCCACAATGTCACAGCTATTTTCCGGTTTTAAATTTATCAATAATTTTAACTTTCATCCTGGTCATTTTTCCATGCTGTGGCACTAATAGTTCTGTCATCATTATTTTGTTCTTTGTTCTGCACATCAGTGACACCAAAATTGCTATTCCATCTTTTTTTTAACTAGATGAAAAAGTTTTGACACATGGACATTTCCAAGGACTTTTGATTGCTGCGACCTCTAACCTGCGACAATATTAGTGTTAGACATGAAGCCTTTCTGTGATGATGTCATTCCACCTGCATCCGGGTCGCTTAAGCTTTTCTTCCTTGAATTTTTATAACAACAGACTTCCACTGTAAAAATACAGAGAATTGGAAGCACTAGTATTTTAGGCAGATGATCTGGTCCTGGGTACGGAAGAAGGGAGGCAGAGAGGTGGGAGGGTTAGAGTTAATCTTACCCAGTGGAGTCTTGGCACAAGGCATGACATAAACACCTGGAATCTTCTGTTGCTGGAGCTGTGTGCTGGTGAGACAGACGAGACAGTGAGAGACAGTCAAGATACTGGGTTTCACAAATATCATAACAAAGAGATAAAGCCTGAAATATTCAATCGTCTGTCCCCAACTGAGCATACCTTAGTAGGAAGCTAATTATTTGAAATATTTGCTCAGAAAAAAAATAAATGAGGCTTAATCCTAAACAGTCTACATCCATGTCAAAGATGCTATCAGCAGAGATTCAATGACCTTTAGAACAACATCTGAACATGGCTTTTAAAAGGAACTATATTTTAACAAAGGTTCAGCATGTGCTATAGATAAACCGAAAAACCTGAAACCCATAGAGAAGAGAAAAAAATGTAAAAATTAGACTAAATCTTTACCAGTTATCACACATCTTGTGAGAATTTGATGTATGCCTATAACTAATTGACAGTTCAATTCTTAACAAAGGGCAAAAAGAAAAAAAATTGAAACTTGACTAGATATTTTATAAGCTAAAAAAAGCTAAAAATATATGCATATAAAACTATACTGACTATTCTGCCATCATTGAGTATTCTTGGAAGAATGGGCCAAACCCATTGCTACCCCTGTTGTTGTTCAGCTTGCTGCTGTTCTGATGTATCGTGTAAGGCGTAGAATTATTGGGAATGCTCGGGAGCTGTCGACCATCACTGCCACCACTAGGGCGAGGGGGAGGTGAAGGGGATGCTGACATCATATCTGGACTCTACAAAAAAAAAAAAAAAAGTAAGTAAAGTTGAAGTGTTGTATACCAAAAAAATATGCTTTAAAAAATGTAGTCATTGCACTGGACTAATGACTTGAAGAGACATTTTTTTTCACCTTCTTGTTCAGAATGGTTACTCTTATCAACAAGCTAACAACATTAGAGAAAAAATCTTCATGTTATGAGTAGGATTAGGAACTCTTTCTGAATCAAAACAAGCGGGCAGAAAAAAAATTACGTTTAAAGTTGAAAAAAAAACATCTTAAAAGATTGCTTTCAAAGAGTTGTTTAAAGAAATACTAAGACCGATGTTACTTCATATTGGCTGATTAGTTACAATAGTGAATATAAATCTACTATTCAGCTATCTTGCTATAATTATGATTGAATACATCTATCATAGATAGATCTTTCTCAGACTTCTTAAAAGTATGTAAAAAAAGACCTACAGCAAAATCCTGATAGACATAGAGTTTAATGTGCACATATCTTGATCTTAATTTACAGACAACTTATTTAAACTCAATAAAGTTTACAATAGTTTTAACAAGTTGAAGGGTTTCATGGTAATATTTAAATTAAACATGTTAAGAAAGTAAATTCGCCTTTTAAATTTACCTGGGAAGTGTGGTCCGAGGAAGATGACATTTCTATTTTAGATATCACACAATGTAAAATTCGCTTGTGCTCTTTTGATCAATTCATTGAAAGTGTCCTGCCTGAAAAAAAAAATTTAATAGAAAACAGTAATTCAAAACTTAAAATAAAGGGAAGAAATATGATGTGTGTGTGAGGAGAAGAAGGAGTGATTAAAACCAGGACAATTATAATAGAGGTGATGAAATTTATGAAAAGAAATAGATGAAGAAAAACAAAGAGTGATTATTGAGTTCCACTATTTGGTTGGACAAACTTATGTACAACAGTATGATGACCAGTGAGAAACATAAATGAAAAGGAATCTAATGTACTCAAAGATCCTCAGAACTTTCACTTTAAGTTGGTCTCACTACATCTAGAGCATTCAATAGTTTTTAAAAAGGTGTTAAAAAGCTTTCACTTTTTCATGTACATGCGCTGCAGCTACATAAAATTACCTTCTTTAACAAGTTCTTTGTATTATGATATAGAAATATTCCATCTAAATTAATCTTCATATTAGAATAATTTTGTCAATGAATTTTATGACCTCAGGCAAAATTCCAACCAGTAAGGAAAGTATTTCTGCACAGAGTACCACCCTAGCTAGCCTAAGGCTAAACTTTACCATGTCCGAACGCTAAACAATTTACACAGTTTCTATCTGAGTTTTAGAAATAAAGGGTGGTGTGTATCGAGATGCATTACTGAAGTAAACATTACTGACAAATCAAAGGTAGTGAATTGTAGTTTCTAAGTTTAAAAAAGAGTATCACAGTGGTGCAAAATCCTGCCATCAATAGATCTATTCTAGGTATGTTACAAGCAGTTAGAAGGTATTTTAAATACTGTTATTTGACTTGGCATGGAAAGAGAAAGGTTAGATATTGAATCATTGATGATAGGACTAAAAATGTTCAAATCTAGATTTTTATTGTTTACCTTGTACATAAGGCTTGTTTTAACTTGATAAAAGGGGAGCTACCACTGTAAAACTTAAATTATAAATGCAACGTTACATTTTGGTTTATAAAAACATCTCAAACAAATCACTCTTAGTGTTAGATCTAAACCACTAGATAGATAAAAATATTAAGCATAAAACTTAAAAGGGCTAAATCTAGATCTAGATTAAATATGGATCAGCTAGCCATTGGCCTTTAATCTAGTACAGATTAATAAGAATCTGAAATTTTGATTTAGGTCTAGAAATCAATTATTGAATTAAGATTATAACCTAGATTTAGAGATATCCATATAACAGGGTGGAAAGTTTAAAACAATTTTTGCCCCTGAAATTTGTGGTTGAAATCGGTATCCATACAACCAACCCTTTACAAATGATGCAACATGTTATGATATAGGGGGGCCTACTGATTCCTATATATTCTCTTATAATCTGGAATAAACTGCGAATCAAATTTATTTTTACAAATCTTAGCAATTTGCTTTAATACACTGACTTGACGACTGACTTTATATTCGAGCTGGAAAACTGCAAAGAGCACAACTGGGGGAGCTAGTCTTTATCTGCTCTAGATTTAGATGTCATTATGTTCATGTAATGTTTTAATGTACGAAGACCATTACCTAGTTTTTCTCAGAAGATGTATTTCACAACACTATCTCCAATACTTTCCTTTCTTCCTAATCCTATGCAGTGGAATCCACTTAACGTCAACACCTTTAACTCATTCCCTACGTAATTTTGTTCTCATTTTGACGTAATTTTTCTACAGTCTAGCCATCCCAATCGATAGTGGTGTTAAACAATCAACTATTGTTCTGTGTATTTTGGATAAAACATGCCATGTTGCATATCAAACTGAAGGAAATTGAATGGAAATTCAGAACAACATATTATCTGTGGGTATTGAGTGTGTTTTATGATAAGTTTAATGTAAGAAACCAGAAAAAATAAAAAAATAGATCTAATTTCAGGTCTAGGTTCTGTATCTTCTAGATCAAAATCGGACTCTTCATCTTAGAAGCTAAACTCACCCTCACTACTGTTATCTAAGATGTTTTGTAGAAAATTCCTAGCCTTGATGGCAGTAAACCTTCTGTTCTAGATCTAGTTCTCTCATCTGACTGTTTGGGACAATGCCAACTCTATAGATCTAGATTTTATAAAAGCTGCAAATAAAAAGACCAAAAAACCTAAAATACTGGTGAAAATCGATATGAAAGCTTGCTGAAATGTAAACAAACGGAAACGAAACTGAAACAAACTATGCCAGATTTTTCGGCATCTTTAAGTAGCCCTAAAAGCCAAAGATATCTTGGCGTCTAATATTAGACGCTTCGTAGTCTGACGAAAGTCTGATTGTCTAATATTAGACGCTTCGGAGGGAATCAGTTTTAAAGGGAAACTCTTGCTTAAAGTTAGATCTTCAACAATCAATATGCAGTACAAAAATTACTATGCAGTCTGACACTGTGACAGTAAAGTCTGTGTAGACTTATTTAGCTTATAATAAAGTATACATACTGTTCGTTTTCTTTCCCTTTCTTTTGCCAATCATTGAAATTAAGTGCATTTGGCAAAATTGTGCCCACCTTACACGTAATTACTAGTACACAAACATAATTTTTGCTATGTAACGCAATTACGTGTAGATGAGATCTACATACATAATTGTCTCAGACTACCCGAATCTTGGTCTACAGATCTAGACCTAGACTGGTGTCTTGGGAGACCCCAATGCAGGTCTTGGAAGAAACTTCGCTTTTTTAAGTTTTTCAAACTACAAAGACAATGGAATAGATTTAGATCTAGAATTTTGATTCTAGAAGCTATCTAGATTCTGGATCTAGATCTAAATTCTAGCTAGAAATCTAGATCTAAGATCTAATCTAGATTCTAGATCTAGAATAGATCGGATTAAAATTAGTCAAAAAAAAAAAAACTATACCTGAATCGTATCTAGAGTGTACATGTAGATTGGATTTCAATGTGTATCCGCCTTTCTAATAAATCATTTTAAATCTCTCAATGAAATTGCACTCATCAATGAGCATTAGATCTGCAGAACACCTCGAAAATCCAAACAAGGATCACTGCCATTGCGATTTTAACAGAGATCAACAAAGTATAGTCTAGATCTTTTGTAACTAAAGAGAAAAAAAAATAAGAGAATCAAGGGAAGTTACTTTAAAAGTTTTGTGTGTTGACAAACTCAGCCTGTTACTAGGCCATAGATTTTTAGATCACGCACTGTCTTCACTATCTCGTCAGAACTGGTTTTTTTCTTCTTAGACTTGAATTTAGATCTAGACTGTTAGTTTAATCATTGCGTTTTAAAGGTAACAAATTAAAGGTTATTAGAGTTGAAAATACTCAAGTCTAGATATAGAAATAATTGTAAAAGTCTGTACATCATCTGCTGGGGTTGTATGTATGAGCTTAGCCAGGCATGTAGATCTAGATCATTTTCTTTTTCCTATTCTGTTCTGACTCCATCCCTCCCTCTCTCTTTTTCTCTGCCTCCCTTCCTCCATGCCTCTCTGTCTGTCTGTCTCTCTATCTCTCTCTCCCTCTCTCCTCTCTCTTTCTCCCTCTCTCTCTTTCTCTCTCTCTCTCTCTCTCTCTCTCTCTCTCTCTTTCTCTCCCTCTCTCTCTCTCGCCCTTTCTCTTTCTCTCTTTCTGAGTTTCTCTTTATCTATCTATCTATATCCATCTCTCTACCCTGTGTGAAAATCATAATTCTGCCCAGTAGCTTCTGAGACCAATTAATAAACAGACTGGTGTTAACTTTATGAAGTTTGGTATTGAAGGGTTTGGGAACAAAATGTGACAAATATATCATTTTTACCCTGGTGTAAATGTTTCATTCAAATTAATGTTAAAAAAGAATGTTTTCCTATTTGAAAGAACTTTTGTTGTTTGTTTAAAAAATTAATTTACAACTGTGGATAGTCTTTCATACCTTAACTTTCCTGACAAAGATCTATGAAAGAAAATTAAAAAGAATGGCAATTATTTGGCAAATTTTAGAAAGGATGGATAGATCTAGATCCAATTTAGCACTTTCATTGATATCACCTGCCTTGTGGCTATAGCATTCTCTTGTGACACAGTGTCAGCAATATGTACATTAGTGCAATCAAAGAATTTACATTAAATCTACGTTCTATTTTTAGAACTGATACATGTAGGATTTCCTTCAACCAGCAGATTTTCTTTACTTCAAAGCTTGTAAAGCTTATGGTAAACACTCTCTATGCAAAGTTAACACCTAAAACATTGATTCAGTTATTTTTTTTAGCCCATAGAATCAAAATTTTTGTGTCTAAAAATTGAGTGAGGTAGGGAGATGCCAATAACATGGACAAAGCATGTCAGAGTAAAATAAACCTGATTCCTTTAATATTTCAAATCTGCCTAATTTGAAGCTTTTATCCATTTCCAAGAGATATGAAAAGTGAGGTTTCCATTCTGAATTGTTTTGTTTTGTTGTTCATCTGCAGGTGCCGCTCAAGGGCACTAGACTATGGACAGTTTTTTATGTGGAGTTTGCAGTTCTCCATTTGAGTGCTACCTCACTTTTCTCAAGCACAAAATTAAAGGTAAGCTTTGAAGTGTATTTTAATGATTCAAAAAGTTAAATGGCTGATTTTTGTCTGAATTAAGTTAACTGTTAAGGGATTAGGCCATTTGATATCAATTATATCATTTATTCATACAAATTTGTGATCTTAATGAGAAGTGTGAAAATCGCTCATATTATTTTAATCCAGGAAAACCATTCATTGTAGATTTAAAACCTACCAGTTTTATGTATATGTTTTTTTTATATTTGTCGTTCAACAGAGGCTTACTTTAAAATGTCGAAAAGGCCAAGGATAATTCTGTGTGTATAGGCTACAACAAGTAAACTCAGGAGCTACAACTTCAAAACATTTGTGTATGCTAATAATAGTAACATATTTTTGTTAGATCATAATTCAATCCAGAAACAGATACTGTTCAAGGTCTTGCGTTCAGAATGAGTCAGAATTTTTAACAGCCAAAGATGTTCCTGATTTAATAAAACGTTTTTCTAAGCTTCCAAACTTTAAAAAAAGTTCATAAAATTATCGATGTTCCTCAATATATATGAAAACTTTTGTTCATTTAATTTAACAAAATATGTAGAGAAAAAAGAAATAAGAAACCTTTAATTATTTTAAATGGTGGGGGGGGGGGAGAATTTCCAACTTCCGACTGATTCACCCTGGACGTGAGATAAATTATATGAAACTGAGTAAGGCTGGAAAAAAATTGATGCAATACCATCAATAAGTACTAAAGATCTGTGTATTTTTTTTAGCATATTATCAGTTCATGTATTTTGTGGAACAAAGAAATTTATGATCATCAGTTTTTTCATAACTTTTTTTATAGCCAACAAAAGATTGTACAGTGGAGTCCTCGTAATTCTCATTTTGGTAATTTTAATATATTCATTGAATTTGAACTAAGTTTATATTACCGGTACCAATTTTATCCTTCATATTTAGTAGATACTGTTAATTCGAATTTTATATGATTTGTAGGTACGTTTTGTTGTCTTATGGTTTGAATTATTCAGACTGGACTTGAATTTATTATACTAGGTAGAGGATGTTCTGTAATTGTGTTCAATCAATGGGACAGTTTCTGGATTAACCTTTTTTGTGTGCAAAATTGAAAATGTGGGCAAGGTATTTTATTGAAATAACTGTAGTACTAAATCAACACCTAAAAACTCACCATTGCTCAATGGACCTACTCTTACAGAATTATTTTAAGTTCATGGAACAGCCCTACTTATCTACACTAAATGCATCTAGTTGTCTTGCTGTCTCTCCAATGCTCTGAGAGACTTTCGAGTCATTGCAATAATATTTTCTATCAGAGGCAGTTTTTTTTTCATTGCTTTTTTTAATAAGGGAATGTCATATGGTTTGTTTGGGTTGTTTTGTTTTTTTTTTCAGATCAGCATGGAGATCTTACACAGTGTCCTTTGTGCTGGGAAGGTTTCTCTCAAGGCGAAGACTTGACCACTCACCTCAAATTTTATCATTTGGTAAACTTGGAGTTAATTTCTGTCCTGGCAGCATCAGGTCGCATACCCTCGCCTCCAGCTGTACACACAAGAAACGCTAAGATTGACATTGTTGCATACAGGACAGAAAAAGCTTTAGCTACTGACTTGGTCGTAAGTGAAACAGCAATTGGCAGCACCCTAGACAAGACAGTAGAGGACCCAGATGCTGGCTCAGTAAAATGTGTATCTCACGAGCAAAAAAAATATAACAACAAGCCACTCCTTGATTTGAAAGAGAAATTTAAGCCTAATATTAGCAAGCTGCCCTTCTATCAGAGAGAAGCTCAGAGGCCTTCAAGTTCTAACAGGTCACTCCTATGTCAGAAAGAATCACAAAGGCCTTCAAGTTGTGACTTGAATGTTTCATATGAGTTAAATTCTACTAATCGAGATTGTGAAATCCGTCGAGTTTCATGTTTGAGCTCATATAAATTACCCTCAAGCAAAACAGCTGGAAAATATCATTTGCCCAAAGCATCCCATCAGTTACTTGCTCAAAACGGAAATCTAAATGGAACAACCACTGTTCCCGCCATCATCAAGAGGGAGACATATAAATCAGCAAAGCTGGCGTATCAGGACATACCTGGACAATACCCTTGCACCACTTGCGGCAAAGTTTTCACACGGTTGCGTTATCTACGGAAACATCAGGTTGTCCACAAAGTTGAGCGGCCACACTTGTGTGATGTCTGTGGAAAGTGCTTCAAAACTCTAGGCGCCTTAAACATCCACCGGCGCTCAGAAAGTGCTGCAGCAAAGCCCAAGGACAAAACTTCCTACATCTACAAATGCCCCCAGTGTGGCTTCACATCCAGAGATCGCAAAGCAACGCACAAACACCTCCAACTTCATCCATGCGGTGCATCGCTGTGCCAAGTTTGTGGATTAAGATATAACGATCAGTTTGCTCTGAAGAAACATGCCAAAGTTCATGACCTTTCCAGGCCATTTGCATGTAGCCACCTTGGCTGCACTTGGCGTTTCAAGACCAAAGCAAAGTGTGAGGTGCATGAGCAAGGCTATATGCACAAGTTGCCCAAGTTCCAGTGTCATCTTTGTGGAAGCAAATTCCACCGGAAGCACAGTTTAAAACCACACATAGATAAGTGTCACAAAAACTCTACAGTAATCAAAACATTATCATCCTCTGTAGTTAGCTCTCCGATCCAGTCATCTCCTATTTTGTCAACGGCACAATCCATTCAAAGCCCAAAAGAAACTTTCTTAAGTACTCAAAATGATCAAGAGACAAGTTTTATTAGTCTAGACAAAAGTTTACCCCAACAAGCTATGTCCCTGACATCTTTGCAAGATTCACTGTCTGTTGAGTACATAAGGTTTTAAACACAAACTTACAAATACTAGACCACACATACATCAGTGCATTTTCAAAATCATGGTATACAGTACCTGTAAGAACCTCTCAACACCCTATAGTCCAACGACTTAGGATCTGTTGATTCTATAAACAGGTGAGGAAATTGTGAAGGGAGATAATGGGGCAAGGGTGGGAGGCTGAAGATGGTTCAGGGACACTTAGTTAAGATCCTGAAACCATCACAGTCCTTACTTCTGCCTAAAGGCAGAGCGACATATCTGCTCTTGTTATTATTATGAGATTTAAAAAACTTTAACTACCTTATGTTATTAGTCACTCATTTCTGTTATTTTGACAAGTCAAAAACTTTGTACATAGTGGAGATATGCTATTGCTAGCCTGGCTTTCACAGAAGACATATACATGTAATTGTAAACAGTAAAATTTTGTCAGACATGTTGGTTTGAAGAGATTGTCAGGGATATGCAGTGCATTACAACATGACTAAGTGTGACAGCTTGGACAAAATCAGGTCACTGGCATGGCTTCATTCTCCCTTGAGCTGGCTGTCTGCTCTACTGACCCATTGATGGAGATGTTGATCAAATTTTCAAGTACTATCTGACATCACTATACTGAGACTAAGACTAGAGAGTTTTAAGTTTATTCTGTTGTTGACAGATTTTTTTCCAACTGCAGCCACAGTCACATACACACACACACAAGACTCACCAAAACTCTAACACTTTTACCCATGAAAAAAATCTAGTAGTATTTCTTACATTAGTCAAACATAATTTTTGAAAATGTATTTGAAGAAATTTGTTCATGTTTGTTGGTTATTGGATCACATTGTATACATCAGTGAGTATGACCAAGTTCCAAGTTTCGCTCACTCAGTCACTGCATGATGGACAAACTTTCTAAGCAAACCTTTCTTTAGACTGATAAGCTACAACCTGCCTTTCTATCCTGACCAATTCATTGTTTAGAAATTGAATGTGAGTTTACAGAAATCATCACAGACTTGAGTAGTCTTTCAAAAATCAAATTGCATTGACAATTATTGAAAGTTCTCTCAATTATCATGTTTTGTATTATTTCTCAAAATTGACTTATATTCTTTGTTTTTAATTTATGTTTTATGCTTTTTTATTAACCTTTATATTTTTTTTAATTGGGGTGGGGGTGTTGAGGAGGGCAGACAGTATCCGTACTATTGAAGATTTAGCTGAAGAGTATAAAGTCCCTCAAGGATAGAAGCTTTCAGATTTTTGTCTGGTTATAACAGATTGAAGTTAATCTTATGTGTTTTGTTTTACTTGCACTACCCCATTAAAAAAATCACAATACCGAAAACTTCAATGGATGGTGTGAATAAACACTCAGGAGTATTTTTTTTTTAACTTCATCCCCCTTTAAGACCAAGAAGCGAGTCTGTCGGTTTATATTTTTGTGTTAGAGAAACAGTTATTATGTTTTAGATGTTACATTTTAACTTCATCCCCTGTAGGACTTAGAAGCAAGTCTGTGTCAGACATTTATGTGTTAGATAAACAGTTATTATGTTTTATGTGAACATGTGCTACATTTTAACTTCATCCTCCTTTAGGACTTAGAAACAAGTCTGATAATTTTATGCCGTTTTCAAGGTCTAGTTAGCTCATACAAATGCATTGTTCAAAACATAGCAATTTTCAATGTTTGAGAAAAGTATGAAATCATACACTCAATAAGGTAGATGTTGTATATACCTCCATGGAAAGTATGTGTAAATGGTTTAAAGAGCAGACTGAAGGTAACTGACAAAGCACATATAGTGGACTTTACTTAACTCAACTCTGAGATCTGAAATGTATTTTCACGATCCTAACTAGTAAGATGCATTTTTCTTTGTCAACCATCTTTTAAGTTGTTGTTGTTGTTGTTCTTCTTCTTCATCTTTGGTGTTCCTCAGCCAAGCAGAAAGTCCTGACAACCTGATGTATTATCATGAAGAACAGGTCGTCTCTATCCCCACACTATTTTTTTATGTCAGGGTTTTGTGGCCACAGTTTTTTTCTTCTGTTTTTATATAGGGCACTGCTGCAGGCAGTAGTGTTCTGTTTGCTGTGATATATATGCTGCATTTTATCATGACAGTTTGGCTGATTCTCATTTTGTACTGGTGTGTTAGCTGGCAGTAGCCTGGTCTTAGTCTAAAATTCTCCAAACTCGTAAGTCTGCTGTTTTGAACTGAATTAGCTTGATCAGAATGCACTGTAAACTTGATTTTTTTACAAGTAATGTGAACTTTCTACCCATCAAATTGTAATTGTGGTTCACAACTTTTTTCATGACTTCTCTTGGTTTTGTGATTTTTTGCAAATTTTTTGGAAATTTTAGCGACTTTTGTGAAATTTCCTAATGTGGTTCATTTTTATTGAATTTCTAGCATTTCTCCTTATTTTTTGAGTAAGTACAAGAAAGTCTCATAGGCTCAAGATTTTCCCGCATGAGTCCACAGGTCACGTCATGGTAAAATTTATCGCATTCCAAAGGAAGTAAATAATATGTATTATGATTATCTGCGCTATATCGACCCACAGTGGGATTATATATCTGTTGCTATGAAATCCCTTATGCTCCTGAGTATGATGATATCAAAACACATGTTGGCCCACCATAATACTATAAATAGTTCTGAATTTAAATCTGGGAATGTGAAAGATGCAAATAAATGTTTACAGAAAACCAACAAACCACAACAACAAACCCAGCCCCTTTTTGGCTGTAGAAGTTTAGGGCCTAGTAGTAGTACAACAAGTTATCTGCTGATAGTTTTCCATCTGAAAATTTAATTTTATCTGTGTGTTTCAATAACTCTTCCTTGAGTTGTTTTTTGATTCATTTAGATTAATACCTAGTAATTAAACATTTTTCATACTTACAGGAAAGCAAGAGTATCAATTGGTAAATCTAATGTAATACATTCTTCATGTTTTTCAATCTTAATGAAGTAAGTTTTAACTCATCAGTATTATTTTAAGTTATATTTCTTTATTGAAAAAAAAAAGATCAAACTTTGCTCTTGTTGTGCATATTTTATTTTTTTTAGTGCAAAAAATAGAATTTACTATGTAATCTCTTACAGGGACAGATTATGCAGTATTTTCCTTTAGTTCTTTTGTCTGTTGCTCTTTATTGATACATAAAGTAATCCAATATCTTTGTATTTTTCTTACTGGTTTGTGACAAATCTTTGGTGCTAATGAAGATTGCTGATGTCCCAAGCAGCACAATTTATATATCAGTAATTAAATGTACATAGTAAATTAGTTAATTTGCATAATCTTTGCTCATTTCTTTTTTTTTTTATTTAGGTTACTGTTATGTTGTACCTTTTTGCCATTTTTGGCAGCAACTTGTGCCATTTTCAATCACAACTTTCCATGGGGACAGTTTGAAATGAATTCCAAACTTGTTTCCTCTTCATTTATTATTAGTTTTTTTTTTTTTAGTATTCAATGAATCAAGAAACAAATCAATCAGTGGGAGTTAATTGAATGATGAAGTGTAGATTTTTTTTTTCCATCACAGGGGAGAATATGCGATCAAATCAGTACATGCACCTGGCCTTTTTAATGTACGCGTTGAAATTCAACCTCTGTGTGCTTTAACATGTAAGACCATACTTTGTTTTTGTGTAGCCTACTTAGCATCTTTAAAATTGTTAGATTTATACTAAGTGTTGTATGATTGTATTAAGTTGAAATCATAAAAGATTGATAAACCATTCGCTCTGTGTTCTTACACTTACAGTAACACTCCAAAAATGATCTTTTTTTCTGAACAATTTTTTTGTGAGATGGTAGTTTTTGTAAACACTTCACAGCCTTTTTTAGAATTATTTGTTAAAATCGAATTAATTTTTTAATGTCTCTATTAAAATTTTGTTTCCTTACAGAACAAATAGAGAAAGTTAAGCATCAATTCAAATACACACATGGAGCACTCATTTTTTCTCTTTTTAGATTTAAAATACATAGATATTGTACCAGTGGTGATTCTTTCAATTAAATGCACTCAATGCCTCTTCTCTCTGCCCGTGACACAGTGTATTCTTATATCAACATGCTTTCAGAGGTCGATAAAAAAATTATAATGTCAATAAATAAAATACAAAGACGAAGAGGAAAAATATTTTCATTTCTTTTCACTGGAAACGACCTTGGTGGGCATTTGTTTGCTGTGTTGTTAGCCTTTTTTAAATTGAATTGAAGAAATCGGGGGTTGTTTGTTTTTTTTTTTAACTTTTTTCTTTAACTTTTTTTTTTTGTGTGTTTTTTTATCATTTAATTAGTCAGCATGTCGATAAAGCTGGAAAAGTGGGGGAACAGTCAATATTTCCTAGTAAGATTATAGAGTAGAAAAATCCGTCGATATGTCAAACTGTTGATAGTCACTGTCGATGTATGTAGACTTTACTGTAATTGTTGTCATTATTTATTAGTGCATGTATTAACTATTACGTGTATTTTGTTAATGTAAAAGCTGGTACAATGGTTTAAAATGACTAGACAAATTCTAGTCTAGTGTCAAAATATCTTGCAGTCAATCCAAATGATTCTTCAGTCAAAATTGGAAGGTAGTCAGTAATTGGTATCACGAAAAAAAGCTTATTTTCTTTACTTTCAAATACATGTACAACAAACTGAAAAGCTCTATCATGCTTCTGAATTAAGTTGTAACTGTTTGAAGTCGGCCGGGTTAGGACTTTTTAAATTTCCGAAAGGGGAGAAAATTGCATTTAAAGTTTAGTAGAGGAATTATAGCAACCATTTAAATTAAAATCAAACACATTAAACATGAAATTCAACATAAATCAGGTGTGAAAACTGTTCATAAATGGTTTTACTATCGATATCTGAAATAAAAAAATAAATTTGCCTTCTGAGCACCCACTGAATTTTGGAAGCCTATATCTCAAAACTAGGCCTTTCGACTTACAACTCATTTGGACAGAATGCGAGACAAATAGTCTCATGTTTGTCTTAGATTGAAAAAGTTCAACTCATGTTTTAATTCAATTTGACTATTTTGGTGTAACTGTGTTAACTTGATCAGAACTAGACTTATAGACAAAACAATAAAAAAATGTTCTAAACATTACCATTTATCGTTATCTTTTCTTGGAAGGTTTATTATATCATTGTAGTTGTTATACCACTGTTATACAACGTAATTCTTTGACTGCCTGCCTCTGAGTCTGACTCCTGAAACCACTCTCCTGAAGGCCTAGCCCCCAAAGAGCTTTTTGTACTCAAGAGCCCACTTTAGACTTTGGTGTAAATGTCACATAAAACATTGCAGTAAGGTACACATTTTTAACTGTATTGAAATACCGGGTACCGTACTTTATTCCACCTTTTAAAAGTGAGTTTTTTTACGGGGTTTGTATAGAACAAATTTTGATAAATTAATACCGTTTTCATTCAACTTTTGTGTTGGCAATTTTTTCGATGAATTTAAAGTCATGTCACTGTAATTAAGGCATACTCGGGAAGCATAAGGAACGTTAGACTGAACATATATATATATATATATATATACATGTAATGTGTTTATATCCATTTCATAACCCATAAAGCAGTCAGAATGGAATTTGGTGCAGAGTTCACCCGGAAAATTGCTTTTTTTTTAATTTGTCGCACTTCTACGAGTATTGATTCCTCTAGTGTAGCCTAATTGGTATATTCACCCCGAGGTGTTAGCGTTAACTAGCCCTCTTGTATAGTACTGTACCGCAGATGTATAAGCCCTCGTGCCTAAGCCACCGTAGTCAAAAGGCCTGTCAATCAAAATCGAAACAAGCTTGTGCATGAAGGATCTATCTCCTTTGAGTTCTAGTTCTATGTATAGTTAGGGCACATGAGAACTTTACTAATACTAGTGTTTTTCTGTTATGGGCCGGCCCAAAACAAAGTTAGGTACAAAATATAGGGGATATGATATCTACTCATATTGGAGTACTCGGCCTGTTCACTATGGTGGCCTAGCCTCGAGCGCATGCTCACTGCACAATCACTACGTGTACCTGGTGCACTCACAC
This sequence comes from Elysia marginata, assembly GCA_019649035.1. Classification (NCBI taxonomy): domain Eukaryota; kingdom Metazoa; phylum Mollusca; class Gastropoda; family Plakobranchidae; genus Elysia; species Elysia marginata. The sequence goes on along the minus strand of BMAT01013603.1, from coordinate 157,718 downwards.
TGTCACACACTCCTACACACTCGGGCTTTCGACGCTTAGAAATAGTCGTACCCGCCACATGGGGAAACGCCAAATTGGGAATTTTTGTGAAATTGGATTTTTTTTTCTATATAAAGTTATTTCTAAATTGGGAAATGTTACCCGTTAAAGGGTGCGGATATTATGGGCAGATTATCTAGTTCCGCTCCCTTTTTCCTCGGTTTAACAAGAAATCTCGATTTCGCAGTTACCGGCAAGGCGGGTCCGATGGTATCATTAGAATAATTTTGTGTGTGTTCCTGAGAAGTCAAACTACACGATTAGGAAAATAAATTTTGCTAGTATATGTAGTAGGAGTACGGAATAAGCGATGAGAATGATCCTAGACGAAGTAAGCTAACTTAACACACCTTCATTCGCGTTCTAGATAGATCTTGTTCATCCTACTCAGTACACTAGAATCTAGCTCTTAAAAATTATATAGATCATACGATTTGAATAGATCCTATAAAGCATTCACTAAGATCGTATGACCTCAAGAGCTAGTGCACTGTGGTGTGACCGCCCGCACTTGGTCTGCTTTGAAACGAATTATTCTTTTTTATTACTTACACAATGTCTTACTAACCTCTTCTTCTTCTTCTTCTTCATCTTTCTTCTTCTTCTTCTTCTTCATCTTCTTCTTCTTCTTCTTCTTCTTCTTCGTCTTCTTCTTCTTCTTCTTCTTCTTCTTCTTCTTCTTCTTCTTCTTCTTCTTCTTCTTCTTCTTCTGTTTATCTGCAGACCACCTCTGGTGTATTTTCGCAAACTTGACCTTTTTTTCAGATTCAGAGAATTTAGTGTCTTTGGATTTTCTCTTTGATTGAACTTATCACAGCTCTCGAGCGAAACATCACGTAATAGGACCGCCGTTGTCTGCACCATATAGGCCTACACTGTCAGTTATATCAACATCAGCGGTATTAGAAGCTGAACAGGTTAAAGAACTGACGGTCCAAGTGTACGGCGTACTATTGCAGACGCTAGACTTCTTGCGACACCGGTCCAATAAGAGAATCATAACGGTAGTTTGGAGTTGTCTCTGCCTCTTTTTATAAGTGATGAGTGCTGAGATTAAGTCATCATTAACGGCTTAGCTTTACCCGAACTTTTTCATAGTAAACTCAACATATCATAGCAATTTCATGATTGGCTAAGATGAACCTATGGCATAAGTATACCAAGAGGACGAAAAATGTTCCCAATTCACAAACCTGCACCGGTTTATTCTGGCCTACACGACGATATGTTTCCCCTGAAACGGCCGCACCGTCAGCCGAGACTGACGCTGCAAATTTCACATAGTTCTGTGAAAGTCTCACATCACGTGTTACCACGAACGGGACGCGTTGCGCGCGTTAGTAGGGAGCTTGTGTGAGTCAATCTTACGTCATATAGAGGAGAGTTTCTTGACAAGCAGACTGCTGAGCAAAACGAGATTCTACCTGAAAGTTGTGGGCGAACTTCCATCTCTCGAGGTGTGAAAATGCCTTTGAGGGAAATTGGTGGTTGTGAGGCGAAGAAAAATGTATGCTATCGTTATCACCGTGCTGTCGTCTTCAATGCAAGAATTCTACTACTAATATCTAGATGTACGAGCTCTGTGTAAACTACTGTCAGGGGCTGTAAACGAGTGAGTGAGCAAGCAGCTAAATGCCCAACTGAATCATGATCAGAATTCCTTTTATAATCCATTTGAAATTATTACCAATAAGACAGTGTCGTCTTATTGGCAGAATCAGAAAGTGAGCTGCAAGCAATCCTAGATGTAGTGACAGATGCTAGTATGGAGATGGATCTCGGTTTGAATGCAAAAAAGACAGAGTGCATGACCACTTCAAAAAATGCAGATCCCCCCACGTGCAATCAAACCAGCAACGGCGAAAAAATCAAACAGGTATCATCCTTCAAGTACTTGGGATATACAATATCTTCCAACGGAAAATGCCTGCCAGAAGTGAAGAGAAGAATTGCCATTGCAAAGGAAGCTTTTTTTTCGTATGCGACCCATCATGAAGAGCAACACCATCTCTCTCGACCTTAAAGTTAGACTTACAAAGACTTATGTATGGTCAATTCTTATGTATGGATGCGAAAGCTGGACCCTCGACAAAGAGACCATTCGTAGAATCGAAGCAGCAGAAATGTGGTTCTTGCGCAGAATTTTGAAAATTTCATGGGCTGAGAGAACATCTAATGAAGATGTATTGAGAAGAGCTGGGGTTAAGAAAGAAGCTGTTCACATAGTGAGAAAAAGACAACTGTCATTTGTTGGCCATATATACAGAAAAGACGATTTAGAAAGGTTGGCGCTAACAGGACGTGTACAGGGGGCGGCAAAGAGTTACGTTCTTACACAGCCTAAACCACGGGGTGACACAGGGGACCAGATCAAAGACTGAATTCCTTAGATTGGCAGACGACAAAGAGGAATGGAGGCTCATGACCGCCGGTGTCTGTAACAGACCTGGCACCTAGGAAGGAAGGAAGGATATTAATACCAAGAATAATTAGAAGAGGTGTGGGTCCAGTAGAAGTCTGTTCTTGTTTGGACGCCGGGTTGGATCACTCTTACAGTCTCAGTCCGACTCCTGCTGTCCCAGCATGATTGCATATGTCATGTGCCTGGTATCACCTTCAGTAGTACGAAAAGCCCTTGTACGACGGCAGGGTGATGATCTGTAGTATCATGTTGAAAACATGGACTTATCGCACTCTAGTCGACATGCCCGGCAAACAACCAAAAAGCTTGACCCTCGCTCGCCCTACAAAAAGCGCTTCACAGATCAGCCCGGGCGAAATTGCTAAAGAAATAAAACAGAGTGAAAAACACTCAACAAATCAGAGTTTTGAAAAACAGATCAGGAAAGAGCATGAATTTATCATATTATTATCTAGCCTTTTCCTCAGTGCACCAATAACACGGAAAGAAATGTGAAAGGCTATTAAATGCATGAAAACGACAAAGCAAAAGGTATTGACGGGGTCTGTTCGGACATGATAACACATATGGGTCAACAGTGGGTCAACATGCAATAGATTGGTTGGCTGCAGCAATGGCGAACATTTTGGATAAATGCGCCTACCCCAAATATGGAAATAAAGTGGTCACTATCCTCAAACCAGGGAGACCAGAGAAATTAAGCATTTAGCTACAGACCTATATCACTGCTCTTTTGTCTTTATAGGCTGCTTGAGAGCATTATCCTCACAAGAATAACACCCTATGTTGAGCCTAACATACCAGTGTGGCAGGCAGGATTCAGACCACAAAGAGGAACAACAGAACAGGTCTTAGCTTACATCTCGCATTGAGGCAGGTTTTGAAAATAAACTAAAGACTGGAGCTGTCCTTATGCAAGTTATAGACCCCTCTTCAGCATATTAGAGACCTTTAGCACACGCACCGTGTCTCAATACGCGTACGTGAAAATCGGGAAAGCAGATTGAGGAAACTATAAAAATAATGAAACCAGTTTCTAAAAATAGACCCACAGACGTTCGCGTCATACTCACGCGTTGCTGCTTAAAGTCTGTATTGTACCATGTACAAAACCCATGCCTAAACTTGCAAAACTGATCCTCTGCAAAAAAAAATTGAACATCCTTTCTCTCAATGGTGTCTCATAACAGGCAATAGGGAATGAGATTTCAATAAGAGTAGCGAAACTTACCTGGTGTCTCTCCGCTCTCTTATGCATACAATTTTTTAAAAGTTATGTGATAGTCGGAGATGAATGTATATTTTTTCTTATAAGATTGTGAATA
>BMAT01013603.1:127317-139766 GCA_019649035.1 Elysia marginata | reverse complement strand
AGTAGATTTGTCTTGTGTCAATGGTTGTCATCTCAACTGGGCAGTAGGGACACTTGAACCTGGAGTAGGGAGAAACAGGCCTGTCATCACAATAAGGGTCTGAACAAATAACACATTGTCTACATAATATTTTTTACAAGGTGGGGGAGGAAGGTGCAGTTGGCAAAGGCTGACATTTTTAGAGTTTTTATTATATATGAAGACATCCCTAAAGCATTCCAGACTCTGATCATAACAATGATGAGATCAGAAAAAATAAAGAGCCAAGAAAAACATAGAGCTCAAAGTGTATTGTTTAAAGCTAATTTCATAAAGGAAATCCTCTCTTTATGTATAATATAAACAAGTCAGAAAGAAAATGATGCATTTACCTACTAAGGGTGCTGCAGGAAAACCTAATTAACTTAACATTATTTCCCATTCTTACTTTAAAAATTAGATGAAGTTGAATTCAGTAATCTGCAGTTCTGTAAAACTTCCATGAACTCCAATCTTAAATGATAAAAGCAGTATGAGCAACGGCTGAAAAATTTTTTTTTTATTGAAATAAAGAAAAAATCTGCTGCACAAGCTTTTAACCTGAGTTCATAGGAGCACAAGTAGGCTGCTTGTTGAAGAAAAACTTCAAATTAAGCGGATTCAAATGATGTTCAAAAAGATTGAAAGGACAAGGTTTTTTTTACTAACCACTCAACAATTCTATGACAACATCCTCTTTCTCATCCCATCTTTGTGTAAATGCAAAAACAAACTTATTCAATGAGCCATAGACACCTCTATGAAGGTTATAGGATGGTAACTATGTGCAGAAAACTTTTATGCTTTGGAAAAGTAAAACTGCTGGGGATTAGAACTTAGAAGGAGAACTTTCTGTAGGCCTCAACACAAGCTTCGAATTAAGAGAATTGAATTTTACCAACTTTGAATTACGAGTTCAAATCTAATAAAGTCAAACAGGGAAAAAGAGACCTCACATTTAAACTTCAAATTATGAGAAGTTAGGATCATCAGACTTTGATTTTGGAGGTTTCCACTGTATCTTCGCTGCCCTTCCATTGTTCTGGGCAGCTCTGACTGATTAAGACTGGTATCAGTACAATTTTGGTACCCCAAGACAAACAGACATATCTAACAACTGATTCCAACTTTATCTGTCTTGCGTCAACTGTACAAGGACGTAGCTGATCAATTTGGAATAGTTTGTGTCAACATTTTTTTTATTTTAATTGAAACCATTGAAAGTGCAGATACGTCTTTTTGCCTCTCGGCAGCAGCATTGGCACAGATTTGCTCTATTCTCTTGTATGACTCTCCCACACCACCTGCATAATTACCTGTTACTGTTCCCCACCACAAGCTTGTGTAGCGCATCTTTCGAGATGACGTGGCCACACATAAGTCTCATGGGAGGATTCTGCTCGGAGCTCTGTTGCCTCAGGATGGGACATGCAAAGATGGAGTGGTAGCGATACTCTTGTCCCAGCTCTATCTCAACCTGCCCAACAGAAGATAACAATATTTCATCAAATCTTTATTGAGAACAGGAAAAAAATCAATCAGCAAGCATTGCCTTAAAATGTTTGGGATGCATTAGATCTAGCCCTGTCATATGGGATGAGCAGGGGAGGTGAACAACCATTGATGGTCAAGTAAAATGGTATTCTAAAGATATGCTTATACTTACATTTCAAACACACACAAGCACACCATGCTATGTGGCATCAACCATACGTATCAATCTTTAGCCAGATATTGACGTTACCCATGAGACAGCGTTTTTGCCAAGAACCGCAGAGCCAATTTCGGGAATATTTAGCTGAAAACAGTTTAATGTGGTGATAGTGGTTGAGAGAGAGGCTCTAGAGACAGAAAAGTTCACATAAGTCATGAGTAACGTATACAAAGCCACTTCTGTTTAAAATCAACTGCTACAGTAGAACATGTCTGTTGTGGGATTTTAAGAATCAAAAGAAAAATTCTCCTGTAGGCATGTTCCCGCAATACAAATATAAAGGGAGTTCTCAAAAAAAAATTAAAAAAAATAAAAAAACCAACTTTGCTTTGATGGCACTCTTATCTGGGCACGTAACAAGACCCTCCTCACCCCTTTCATCCATTCTTCATTCACAACCACCATTCACATCGTTTAACCTATGGTATAAGCTTAGAAATCGATACCGGTACACATATCATCACGCTCCAGGCATGCAGTGCCTCGTCTTACTACACTGTACAGGTCAATGATAATGTTGCACTCAGCCACACCGTCTCTTCTCCTAATATGCAATGCACACAACTTGTGAAATAGACAAACGATGAGCCCACGGTCTTATGTTGGCTTGCCCATTGTGTTTATGGAAAAATTACTTGAATTTTGACTCTAATATCTCTTAACTTCGCTCTATTCCTCCTACTGTATCCATGTTCGAGCCTGTTCTTGTCCCATGATACCCATGCACTGGTGAAAGACTTTATATAGAGAGGGAAAAAAACAGGAGGGGGCGGGGATTCCTCAGAGCCCCCACTCTGAAGATAGTCCCGCTGTAGCGGGTGCAGCTGTAGTTGAGCATCACTGTACATATCACTGTTGAGTTGCTTGCAGACACTTGATGTATATTTCTTTATGCTGAATCTACACTTTTCACATTTTTTCACTTAAGAGAAGGCAGAAAATTGATGTAGTTTTTCTTTTCAAAAAGAAGTAAAAATAAAGTGTTTTTTGTCTGGACCAGCTAATACAAGACCAATTATTCAAAATATTCATTTATATCTAATTTTCATTTTATTAGATGAAAGGGGAGGGACCAAAGAATAAAAATTGACTATGTCCATTTCAAATTATGTGTATCATGTAAAGAAGACTCTAGTGCATTCTCATGTGAAAGGGTGTTGGTGAAATAGAGGCGGTACTTTTTGAAAGCCTCTAGTCCAGAAAAGGATTTTTGAGTCTTCCACACGGGATAGGAATCTTGTGAAACTGGCTTTAGGTAACGTTACCTGTAGGTCTGCTCAAAATTCCACAACTAGACTTGATTTTGTCATACTTTCATACATTTCTCTATTCTCTTTGAAAAAGATTCTAATGAACAAATTACAATGACTGGCCTTAACCCTATAAAACACTCAAGTAAAAAAACTTTGTGCAGACTGATAACTTCTCTGCACTTTAGATTGACCATCTACTTGACTTGATGCCACTCACTGGAAGTTCCTCTTTACTGCTCCAGACACCTGCCACCTGTCGGGACTGCATCACTTGCCGAATAGACAACAGCGGAGGAAGAGCTTTGCATCCAGCATTTATTCTGTTGATATATTGTGAGGAATGGTCATTTGTTCAAGAAAATAATCATCCAAATAATACAAATGCAATATCATAAACAAAACTGATCGAACTTAAATAGAATTTTCCATTAACAAGGAGATCAACAATTGAAGTGTGTTTTTTTCTTCCTTACTTTAATATTTATAACTGAGAAATTTAAATGTATATTGTATGGAACATTGGAAATAAGCAATTTGACATTTCAAAATAACGCCTGCCTACCCAACACTGAGGGGGCTTTCCACCGAAAGTCCTAAAAGACCACAGGCATCCCTAGTAAATATATCACAAATCTCTGCCCAACTTGACTCCTCAAACAGAAAGGAATAGGTTGAGTTCTGGACGCCCTCATGTAAATACAGCAGTGAGCCCATGAGTAGCTGCATGTCTGAGGAAAACAGCAAGCCGGTACAAACAAGATTGGAAAGATAGGTTCAAATTCTACATATTGGCCAAACATGCTGTTGTTCCATAATTATGCTTATTTACAGTCCAGTTGGGGTATTTCAAACCAAACAGGAATAGATTGAATTACTTGCACAGGGCTATAGTGTTCATGAAAGCCTAGGCCGCATCTTGGTGAAACAATCACTACCAGGGTGTAAATTGCCGCTAACTAGAAAATGTTACAGGCTCATACTTGAATAGTCTGATAGACACAAGAGATACGTATTCCTTTTCACACTCCCAGACAAAACATTGCAGGCTGTTACACAAATAAATAACTAAAATTTTTTTCTCCATTTTTAAAATTGATAAGATATTACCCAATGAAAAAGAGAATCTTAAATTGTGCGACAGCAATATAATGATTCTCATTTCATTTTGTAATTTGGCTTTTAAAAAATCCTTATCACACCGACAATATATTTTAACAGTATTTTTTTTTTGGTTTGTGTATCTTTTTACACTGAAGTGCAGCACCTCGCATAAAAAGTTATGTTCATAAGCGACAAGAAACAGGCTTCAGGTTGTGATTGATTCAATAAAATTGAAAATCTCTCTCTCATGTTAAATTTTTCTACCACAGGAATAAAACTCATTCAGCATCAAATACCTTTTGTGTGTTCCTCTGCAAATGGGGCCAGTTTACGAGCATAATCAAGCACCTCTTTCTGTTTAATGGCACCACATCTGATGAGCTCAATAAACCGTAATCGATGAAGTTTGAACTCTAGAGGTGATTTCCTCCGATTTAATTCTTCCCTGTTCTGTTCTGCCCATCTAAAAAGGATGGATGAAAAAAAAATCAAAATGATTGAAATGTGAGCCAGTAGCATAATCTTCCAGAATGCTCAGTGGTAACTAATTAAAGGGAAAAAAACATTCCAATCAACAACTAGGGAGGAAAATCTCCTGACAAAAATCAAGGATTTCAATTATCAGTAAACACCATAGATGGTTTCCCATTGCAAAAACTTAAGATTTTTCAGTTTGTCTAAATCTCAGTTCATAGATACGAAGCTGTTAAAACCTAAAAGCAAGCAGAACATTGTTCTTATGAAAACATGCAGATGTTTGAAAACCATTTAGATACCAACATAAGTACATTGGCCACAACTAAGGAAACATTCATAATCTTACTGAAGAGCTGGGTCCAAGATGTGCTGCCTCAAAGATTCTAGGATTCTGTGAAGTTCCAAGAAAGGTTCCTTCCTCACATGTGGCAACTGGAGGCGGGCATCCTATGGGACAAGAGAAGCAGGAGGCCCTACCATTAGCAGTTTGCACCTGATATCTACACAAGGGATCTCCAGACTCTCCTGGAGCTGAAAACAGGTGTCTAACTCATCCATCAGCATTTCTATTATGCAGAACAAACTATTCATGACAGATATTTTCTCTTGTGTCCATGTTTCATCATCGGACTGACAACCTTTCTTGCTCAGCAAAAGAAAAACAATGATGATTTTGTTTTTAAGGTTTTATAGCCCCTACTACAAGTGAAATATATGACAATTATATAGAAAAACTAGCTCAGAGTCAGAACTACTTAACATATATCTTTAGATTAATGTTGCTTTGACAAATGGAAATCACTATGCCCTGCTCATAATATTCTGAAATTCTCTTAATGTCTTTGCTAAGCTTATGTTTTTTTCTCTTCTAATGACATTGATCTGCAATTTACAGTGAGAATCCCAGGCAATACCAATAAAGAATGACACAGACCAGGCAGTGAGAACTTGAGCACAAACTTTGTTACCTCATTGAGACTCTCAGCTATATCCAACATCCCCTGCCTGAGGAAGTGCTCACAAATCACTTCATTCAGCAACCGCTGTTTCCACTCTCCATCAAAGGCACCCTCTGTTATGACTGCAGAAAAATCTGTGGTGAAGTTCTGTGGGCAAACGCACACACAATTAATAAATACAATGCTGGAAAGAAAAAAATTCAAAGCTTATCATACAACTAAATGTGGTATTAAATAACTTTATCTATTTAAAACAATAATGTTATAGTTCTTTGAAGTTTAAGACTCTCCAATTTTGTCACTCATTTCACTTGGCTTTTAATGTAGGTTATTACCTTGTTTCAAAACCACATGCTATGTAATTGTTGTAACTATGTTAAAATTTTTGGCAGAAGAAAACAGTGAAAAAAAAGAAGGAAATATCATGACAATGCACAGCTCTATGACTCTCAACACAAAAAAAAATTGTCAATCTGAGTAGAAAGCTATACAGACTTGCAGGTTAAGTTGAACTTAACCTGTATTAATAGCAGACCAAAACATGATACAACAAAAACAAATTGCTGCAAAAACTTACATTTGTACTAAAGTTTGTAATACAATTTATAATTTTAGATACATAATCAGGTAGATAAATGGTGTGAAATTTTCTCATTTTGCTAATTGTGGGCTACTTCAAACTATCCTTGGCTAATTTTTATTACAAGTTTGTTGGACGATTTTCTCTTTTTGTTAATTTTTTATTTTGGGTTTAATTATTTTCAGAGTGATCAATTTTTTTTCTGTACAAAAAAGCTCAGTTTAAAAAGGCAGCTAAGCAACCTTTAATATTAACTTAAGTCTTTACAAACTCAAGTCACACGATGTGTCCGATACTATACATTTATTGATAGAAAATATGTAATGCCATCATCTGCTCCACGCAACAACGCCAACATTGTCCTCCTCAACCACAATACCAAAGGCCAAATTAAATTTTAATTAAATTTAAAATCTCTAGCGAGGAGGACAACCGTTAGCAAAGGTGCGCTAAGGCAGAACTGGTGGGCGGAGAACACCTTTAGAACGGTGCTCTCCGCTGAACTAAAGTAGTTCAGGACACATCTGGTGCCAATTAACATCACACATGCAGAGTAAAATAGGAAGATAGAAAGAAAACAGATAGTGAGTTAGTTGATAAAAATAGAGAAGGAAAAGAGTCTTTCCTACTATAGTTTAAAGCCAATGTTTCCTAATTCAAATGTCAGCAATGGTAACTCAAAACAGTCGATCTACAGGTGGTTGTTTGGACTGACAAAACTTACTCTATCAATTGTTTTGCCCAACTTTGATACAGAACCATGCAGGTCTTTGTGGGCATTACCCACACTTATGTTGGTCGCTTTGGCTCTTTCAATAAAATCTGTTATTGTCGTTTTCACTGCTTCTGAAACTGTTTCATCAAGTGGCTCTGTAAGCACAATAAACACAGGAAAGTTATGCGACAAGAAAAATCAATTTTTGATTTATGGATGCAAATTTCTTACAGTGTCATCTTGTAAATGACAAAAAGAAAACAATCACCAAAACATTTTATAACACATTACACTTACAGGTCAACATAATTATAACGAATTTAAATGTCAGCAGAATGCAATTATTTTGTGAATGTTTAATATTTATCAAAACTCTTGATTTCACAAAACCCAATTTCAGACAAATTTAATTGAGTTCCCTTGTAACTCAGCAATCTTCATGACCTTATTTTTCTTCTTTCTTTTTTTCCCTGGCAAATTCCATGAAAGGGTTCTTGAGACTTCCCCAAAATTTAGCACTACAATACATAGAGTGTAGCCTGGATATATATCAAACCCCACAGGACCAAAATGTAACTCAAATTGTCCAAAATTTGAACTATCGGTGTTAACTACGAGAAAAAGCCAGTCAAAAGAAGATGAGCATTCTTCATAAGTTCATGTAAAGACTACTTACAAGGGTTGTTCAGAAAAAAATGTGAAAACAGTTATATCTTTTCAACCATCAACATGTGTAAATCTGTAATCTGTAAATAGTGTGCAAAAGCTTACTAAATTCACAATATTGCACAATCACTGTATAGACAAAGGCAAGTCCTGGCACTGAGATCAAATGCTGTACAATAACCTTTAAAAAAATGATGGCTACCTGCACAGACAACTGGTCAAGATAGAGGTCAGGGGAGTCACTAGATTTTTTCACGCAAATGAAAATATACAACCAAATTTCATAAGGAAACTTTTGTGACATGATGAGAATGCTACGAGTAAAAAGCAGGTATCATTACTATATCAGTAGGTTGTTTAGATAGAGGTGACACAAGCCTTCAGAATGAAGTAAGATCCCCCAACTTGATAGCATCTACCTCTCATCTTGTAGAATAGCCCCTTTATGCCAACAGTATTTAGAAAATCACTTTGACGTGGATAAAACATATAAATTTGATGTAAGATGACTTTTCTGAATGAAATCTTCCAAATTTTCAATTTTTTAGTCCAGAGACACTGTAACAGTGAGTTTTTTAGCAAGGAAGTTTCTGCTGGTGGTGTGCTTTGAAAACCAGTTCAATAACTTTGCATCAAGATTCTCAGAAATAGGATTCCTCTATTTCTCTGTCATCTGTTAAAAAGGCCAATCAGGGAAAGGTGCTGAAATCTGGAATGTTTCCATAGAGGTGCTGTTACCAACAAAGACCTGAGTTTTGTTGAGAACCATCGATTTCAAAGGTTCTTGAGCATTCAGAAAGATCACAAACACCCAAGCATTCCATTCCCGTGTCTTGAGTTCATATAGATCTCGCTTAGGTTAGCCTTCATCATTTATCTTCTCAGTTGAAAACCATCAATTTTGAAGGTTCTTGAGCAAAAATGGATTTCAGTTATAAGCAAGACAGTTTTTAAATCCAAAATGTGTTCTTAGTGACTGAATGCCCTCCAGCACATTTGTTGTCAATTTCTGTCCAACCCTTTATAAAATGGGAGAAGCTGTGTGATGTGAAATATCAGGGCTTTTGACTTAGGGCGCTATTCTTTTGCATGAAGTGCAACGTCCATTGATAATTTGTCAAGTTATAAAAGTTTTCACACTAATTTCTGAACAACTCTCGTAATCGAATTAGATATTCAGACCTCCTTTGAGGTCCATATTCATGGAATCTGCCTTCTCCATCTCTTTTTCTTCCTCCTCCTCCTCTCTCCTTCTTTTCATCCTCTTCCTCAATGGTTCTGAGCAAACACCCATATGCCCTTCTTGAAAAAATTGAGAGTCTGAAAGTTTCATATTGCAGTGTGAAAGAAAAACAATACCAACAACAAATTATATTTGAAAAAGAGACAAATTATGTATCGTAAGTAAGAAAGACAGTAAGTGTAAGTAAAGTTAGTGGGAACAAAACAAAACACAAACCGCACGAAAAGCTATTAAATTAAATTACCCTTGATTGTATTTTTAAACCCTTGTTAATAATTCACAACAGGCTAAACACGTTGGACAAGGAAAGAAGGTAACTGTCATGTGACAACAAACTGAGCTCACTTGCAACTGGCAATTTTTTCCAATGGTTTTGACCTAGTTATACCACATGATTCTTGATATTTAATGTAGAATTGTGTATCAAAAGTTTTCTTACTGCGTTTTTCTATCATTCTACACAAAGTGGTGCACAATCTATAAGAAGGCAATTATAAGAGATAGGTGTTTAAGATGAACGGAGCCTTGCTGAAATCTAGGTCAGAACCATCGCTTGAGCGCTAAGAGTAAAACACTGATGTTTTAAGTTTTTCAATTTTGTGCTAATTCTATAAAGTAAAATTATTAATGAGAATGTAAAGTTTGATTCAAACAGTTGACCTTGACTAAAGCGGCCCCAAATGTAATGAAGAATTTTAAAAGAACTATTTTATTACTCTCTAATTAATAGTAACGGAACCTCTGACTTAGCAAAAAAAGGCTATACAAAAACATCAGCCATAGCGAAGCCCCATTACATATAATTAAAATACCAGAAAATTTGTGAAACTACAGTCGCCAGATGTTTGGTTGACTGACAACTAGACTGTCTAGAGGTATAATGAACAGGAGTCACAGTAGAGCTGTGTGGATAAGCAAGTCAATTTTTTTTAAAAAGTAAGGTATTATATTTTAGCTCTAAAAATATTGACAAAACAAGTGAGCTGTCGGCTTTACGCCTTTGTCAGACAAAAAAAATAAAAAACGTGTAAGACACTTATAAATATGGACAGGACTAACAATAAAAGAAAAGCAATGATATTATTATAAAAAATATAAAATATGAATGATGAATGATGAGATAGAAATAAAAAAATAACCTAGAAATCTAGATATAAATCTATTTGCAGGATAAAAAAGAAAAAAAGGACAAAAGGGGGGAGGGGGAAGGGGCCTGAGGATCAACGAAATAGTAACTTAATTACATAGTGAAAGAAATGAAAAGAACCATCATATATATCAATGAAAAACGAGAATTATTTACAAAATATAAGAGTTAGAATGTATCAATCAACTAGATCTAGACCTATCTGGAATGAAAAAGACAGATGAAGAACGACTTATCTTTTTCCAGTGCAGATCTTGTAATCAAAGAAGCGCAAACACATCAAGATGACAAACATAGTAGAGAAGTGGCGCAAAATAGTTCCGTACATAAAAACTCGTAGGAAAATTCAATTTTGACGCATGGCTAAAGAGTGTGCAATAACAAAAGTTTGAGACCAAAATAGACCCTAATAGTATTACAGACTAGAGGATGAACTAAATTGAGAAAAGTGCTAAGTCGTCCTACCGTGAAGAAAGTACAAAGCTAAAAATCTATACCTATGAGCAATGAAAGGAAAGAGAGAATAGAGGGTTTATGAACACAAGTAAAGGGGTAAAACCATAATGAAGAACCCGACCTTGCAAGTTCAATGACTCTTACCGATAACATAGAACAGTTTCAGGTCTAAGCGTGTACTGTTCTATCGTTATTTTATTTCATTAGCGGTGACGAAACTAGATTAGATCTAGGCGTGTTATAATTATACCGTTGACGGTCAATTTGACTTTGACTTGAGAGTTTGTAACATGCCTTCCATCGATTTAGTGGGCGCATCGAGAACTGAAAAAAACTTGCGATCTGTGTTTTTCTTTTTTAATTTAAAATGTAAAAGGATTGCGTAAAGCCTTGTTTTAGGATAATTCTTCATGCAATTTCAATACAACGTAGCAGTCAACAAAACATGGTAGGCCTAGGCAATAAGCACACTGCACAGGCTATCCGCTGCTCAGCTGTGCTCGTCGCGCAGCTATTTGATCAACAGTGATAACCGTCGCCTAAGTCGCTCTGTGCCGCGAGCCAGTGATGGGGTAAACACTGAACTTGAGAGCCGATTCTTGGATCGCGCGCATGGGATGCCAAGTGGGGGGTTACTTGTTTTGATTGCCTATCGCTCGGCGCCAATGCAACCAGTCAGGTTGATTTTTTGATAAAATAGAGGCCAGAGGTCGCGCTTTCTTACGATACCCGACTTGAAGGGCTACATAACGCAGGAACGAAAGGAACACGAGTTCTAAAAATAACTAATTTTCACACGCCTATCACGAGATTTTCTAGGTCACTTACAAACTTCTACCTTATAGTTATACCAGAGGAAAGCTCATTCATTCGTGAATGTTATCCTTTTTATTTCAACACGATGCGATGTATTGGCGCTGAGTTTCGACCGAAATAGCGAGGTGTGTAGTTTGAAGGTTGCTCCACCATCGGTTTTCAGTACCGGGTTTACGCATTACGGGTGTATGTTTATATAAGTCATAAATACCGCAATACTTAAAGATCCTCTATAAAGTATACCAAAGGATAGAGTAAAAGCTGAAGAAAACATTGATATAAGTTTGTCATATATTAGATAATTTTAACACATACAAACCAGACGGTAAAGACAACACATATCAGCCACCAGACACACTTTTTCATACGCCTGATCAGGCTTTCTGTGATACCTAATTAAAATGCAATAATTTGGCTTGAAATTTGGATATAGAGTTCAAATAAGCCCGCAGGGTTCGCAAGGTTCAAACCAACAAAAAGTGAATCAAGACTCCGAGAAAACCTTCTTAACTTTGCTGTGCTTATTACTCGGCTTGTAGTCATCGGAAACGAAAGCAAAAAGTTGCGGCACAAAATTTAAGATCTTATCTGATTGGTTGAAAAGTTTCATCTCGCTAGAACGAGATTTAGCTGGTTAAACAGCACGTCAAAGTAGGTTAGTCAGAAAAAAACAATGCCATTCAGCGATCTTCGCTGACAGTAGCAAGGGGACCAAAAAAATTCAAATTGTTCAAATTCTTGCTTTTTTTATTTCATTTGATAGAGCTAACTTTTCTGTACAAAAAACTTTTTAAAGTTTCAAAATCCCTTCATAAATTAAAAAGTTATGTCCATTTTACTGACGCGAAACCTAGGAAATTTTTAGGACAATCATTTACAAAGAGATAGAGCAAAAAACGAGCAAGACGGCGGTACACGTTTGATCAGAAAATGAAGGTTAAAAATTCATAACTTTTTTATTTTCAAAGCTATTGGTACAAAACTTGCAGATTTTATAGATTTTAGGGTGAGGATTTCGAAAAAGTTATTGAAATTTGTCTGTCTTAATTACTTACTGGAATACATGATGTAATATTATGTAACTTACGCACATATCGGTCTTAAATTAAATAACAAGGCATATCTCCATCATTTTTCAAGCTATGAACTTGAAATTTTGAAGGTAAATCTTTCTTGGAGTGAAGATTTTAAAAATATTGTATATAAAATGTTGAGAGGGATTGTTTCTTTTATAAACATTGTCCTCTGATTGCATAGTATTTCAAAGATAAAAGGGAAACACGACACAGTTCAGCCATTAATTC